>JAJJMB010011095.1:2337543-2447775 GCA_023531105.1 Papaver atlanticum
TATCATATTGAACTTAACTTAACTAAAATCTTATTAAAGATATATAACGATAAAAATAATAATTATGATTAAATAGCTATGAAAAATTATTAACGCGTATATACGATTAAGTTTTGTAAATTAAACTAATGATAAATTAGGAATAGATGTTTTGCATTTAAACTAGACGGTTAATATAATACTTATTAGGTGGTAGACGTAAAAGGGTGAGAATAAAATGTGTAAAATAAAAAGACTTAACTTGTTAATAATCTTGTACTGAAATTATCTTTAGTCTAACGAATGATCCAGTAAATTTCTAAAATGGAACAATTATACATGAAGTAGTAATATTAGTATTCGGATGCTTAGTGTAATATTATAATTAAAGAAAATAGATTTGTATATTAATAGGATACTTTATATTAATAGCAAAATCTAAAGACTAATAGGATATATTATAATTTTATGCAGACTCAAAATTTAAATCATAATAAATTACCAACGCCAGGATTTAACAAGATACGGTATACAGATTCAATCTGAATAAATAAAATCTATTATATCAATTTTTACGTGAATGCAGAATTATATTTTATTTACAAGATTGGGGCTTAGTGTACCAACCGGACTATCAACTTAAGAATAATGAGAATAATAACATAGTTGATAATAGTATATGAGTAATTAAGCTAGTAGTAAATTTATAATAGATAGTATTTGGAAATTTATATATGATATTACAGTAAAGTTAAAATTATCAAATATTATAAATTGACGTAAAATCGAATTGGGATTACTTATATTGGTAAAGAAATAAATGAATAAATTAAAAAAATAAAAGTTGACTAAATTGCTTAAAATGTTATGAAATATGTATATATTCTATGAAGTAAAATTTTAAATTACATCAGTTAGATGGAAGTTAAAAACTAATCAATCTTAATAAATTAATACTTAGTTAATCCAGCACTGGGGAATAGTGAAGGTTGTGTTTTCTCTGTTCGTAGGAAGGCATTGTTGGGTCTGGCCAACCTTGACAGGGCAACTACATTCAGAGATGACCGATCATAGAAGTATGGTATAATTCTTTAGGAAACCGATAGATGTATTTTCACTTAGAAAGATTCGTAGGATTCTTCGTTGAAGTTAGAGACAGATGCTTTATAAAATAGAAATAATGTAAGAAACTTAGACTTCCCAATTTGATAGAACTTAAATCAGCATAGTTGAACATAGAGCCACAAATTTTAGTTATATAAAGCCATATAGGTTCGTGTTTTGTTTCATGTTGTTTTTGCGCTTAGATAAGAGATGGAATTATTCTCTAAGGTGGGAAGTTTATGAAGACCAGAAGGATGGTTTGATTTTCGAGGACGAAAATGTATAAGGTGGGGAGAATGTAAAGACCCGCAAGCTCGTCAACGCTATTAGACCAGTCAAGAGATGATTAAGCCAATAATGACTCGATTAGTTGATATAGATTTTAATTAATAGAAACTAATCTAACAACGGTCTAGATACGAAACTAGTACCGTTAGATAGGTCTCGAAAAGTTACGCGGAATGGACTACTCAAACGTATCATTCGAATACCGGACGGAGAAGAATTTATTAGATTAGTAAGGAGGGCAAATTAGTCTTTTTACACTCGAACCGACCTGGCTGCCCTTATCTTTTGGTCGGGTGCCTTTATCAATCCTGACCGGCCTTATCTTCACCAAACCGAGAAGATAAACGTTTATTCTTCTTCATTCTTCTTCTTTCTTCTTTCTCTGTTATTCTTTCTTCTTCTTTGTCGATTTGAAATTCCAAAGAATTGAGTTGAAGTTGCGTGATTAAGTCATAGAAAGTCTGTTACTTGATGAATCGAAGATGCAGTGATGGTTTTAGGAGTTGATTTGGTTCTGGAGAGGAAGAAAAGATGATCTGAATTAGGGTTTGATAGGAGATTGAGAAGTGAATCGAGACGTTGAGGGATGAAGAAGAGAGGGGCTTTTGTTAAATCGATGAAGTGAAGCTTCTGTTACGATGAATCAAAGAAGGTTTGGTTTATAGAAGAAAATTCAAAGAAGATTTTGAAGATGAAATTGAGAGTTTAATTGAAGGTTTAGAAGATTAATTGGAGATGGGTATTCGGTTGATTGATGCTGTGAAGCTGTTTAAGAAAGAAATTTATGAGGTGATTGGGGTGTTGAGTAATCAATGAATTAGGGTTCTATAAGAAGGTAAAGGGGAGATTTAGAAGATAATATTGATGTTTAGGAAAGGCAAAGAAGATTTGATTTCAATTGCTTTGAGTAACACAGATTGGAGGTAATTATTGTTTTAAGTTAACTTGGTGAAGTTGTTTATTTTGATTATTGTGTGTATGATGTTAATGGAGATAAGATTGAAATGGATATGTGAATCTGTCATGGAATTGCAGATTTAGTTTAGGTATATCTAATGAATTACAGGTGAGGATTATTTGTTTGAGATGTAGAAGTTGATGTTCTGTGTTGGAATAGATGTGTGGTTGGAAATCTTGAGATATGAATGGATGAATTGCAGTGTTGTTTTGTTGGTGGTAATGTTCATAGGGTTACAGTTGATGATATGAATTGTTGCGGTGGTTGGGTAATGGAGGTATACAGTGACAGTGGAGTTGCAGGGAGTAGTAGTGTTGTAATGAATTGAATTGGAGATTGTTTGAGATGGTAATTGGTGGAGTATGAGATTTTGGTAATGATAATGGAACTGTTAGTGTTGTATCCACAGGTGCAGGGCTAGCTGGAGTAGTTTTATTGGTGTTAATGAGATGATTTGTTGAATGCTGCTGTGATAAACAAGGTGGCTGGGGTTATTTAATGATGGTTGTTATATGTGTTTTAGATTGGTGAAAATGGAATTCAGGAAATGTATGAGGTTGTTGTGGTAGTTTACTGTGATGAATGGAGTACATGTTGAGATTCAGTTTGATTATATATGGTCATTGGTGTTGAGGTGGAGATGCAGGTGATGGTTCTGTACAATGAATTAAATTGCAGGTTATGAGAATTGAATTCTGTGTATGCTAACTGAGTATAGTTAGAATGGATGAGTGTTTGTAGATATTGTGGATGAAGAGTATGAATGAACTGTTGGTGTTCATTGTGAAGAGTTGTTACTGGTGTTGTTAGTCTGAGTTGTTGAGTTATTCTGAGCTGCAGGTGTTGGTGTAGTCTGTGAGAGGATGAAGTTAAAAGGGTTGTGCAGTAGGTGCTGCTATAAGGAATGAGATGGAGGAATTATCTAAGGAAGTGTATCTAAAGATGGTTTATGGAACTAGATAGAGCTTTTAAATGGGAAGTGTCGATAAAATGAAGATATTTTGGGTTGGTGATTGTTTGATGAGTTATAGAATTGTATGACTAAAGATTGGTGATTATAGAGTTGTAGATTGTAGATGCTGCGAAAGCTTGCTACTACTGCTTTTGCAGGTAAAAAGAATTTTAAGTTGTAATTGTAGTTATGAAGTTGTTTAGTTTAAATGTATGATGTTGAAACTTTAGTAAGGAGATGTCAATGTGTAAGAATTATATCTGAAGTGAAGCTGCGAGAGAATTTGGCATGTTAATCATCCCAGTCAGATGTCTGACTTGTTTGTTGTTTTCTGACTCAGTTGCCTGACTGAGTTAACCCTTTGACCTGAATCAGTCTTGTTGACTGAGTTGACTCATTGTTTTCCTATTTGACTCGGTGAACCTTGAACGAGATTGTTGACTTTGATTAAACATTGACTGTTATTTGACCTTTGACCGTCAGTTTGACCGTTAATTGACTCAGATGGACTGGGCCTTAGTTTAACGGGCTGGTTTAGTGGACTTGGGCTTAGAACTATTAGTTAGACTTGTGTGAGTCTTGTATTAGCCTTTTGGCTTATTTCTTAGAGTGCTTGTGTGATTAACAGTTCGTTGTTATTAACAACGATCGATTCAAAGAATGAACCAGTGGATCGTGGATCTCGAGGTAGGCGTGGCTTATCATCAAAAGAGGTGGGAATTACATTTGACTCTTTTGTAACCATTGTTGCTTCTTTTACAAAAGTTTATGCTTTACAAACTCATGCATTGTCTGATTGTACATTCCAAGCTTTTTTTAGTTTGCATTACGATTGTTCTGTTGATTCTTTGAATCTTTCCACGATTTGGAAATGACTTATAATGCTTTGTATATCATTGTGAATTGTTATGGGAAATGAGAATTTCCACTTGTGGTATATAGGATACGCTCCTTCACATTTATATCTACATGAATTCAGCTTTTATGCTTACTATGGGTCATCAGTAATGGGTGATATCAATAGCTATTCGGTGTCGAATGGGCATCAATATTATACATTGTTTGAAGAAGGAGTTTGTCCATATACATGTTTGTTTATTTCAGTGACTTGGTCACTGTTTAATGTTTCGAAAAACATGTATTGTTTTCCAAGTCTAGCTTATGATTACTTGAAAGTTAAATGTTATTTCTACTGGGCACCCCTTTTAGGGATGATGTGCTCACCCATTCCCACTTTCAGTTTCAGAGTCAGATCAGAGTTGTGCAGTGAAAGCTTCAAGGGTTGAGTTCGTTAGTTAGTTAACTTCTGCTATGTTTATTATGTTGTATATTCTATTTTTAAACCAAATGACTATTGTATATGTATCATTTGATAGGAGTTCTTGTATTTATTTCAGAGCGGGGCTAGTTTTTGGGTTAAGTTTTGTAGCAGATTTATTAATTGAATGCTTAAGTATATGATTTAGATTCTTAGTGCACCTGTATTTAGTTAATCTCTTGGATTAGTCAGCTGCTAGCTTTGGGGGCGCTACACTCGGGGCCGAGTCGATCTGGTGAAAGACATTCGGCGCTTAAGGGATGTGACGCTCCAACGTACAAGCATCTAAGAAGCCTTCAAATTGTACTCCCAATCAAAGAATACACCTTCGATAATAGCGCCTCTAGCTTCATCATAAATATCTCGACGATGACACACTGATTCAATACCAAGACGGTCAAAGTGTAACTCTTCAGTGTCTCCATGACAAGACTTCTGAAGAAGATGCAACATCATTCTTCCATGGATGACACAAACCTCTTCAACATATTTTTTTTTCCTGAACAGATGAACACCCCTGGGATGCACTTGGGGACTTGATCTTGTTGAAAAGATCAATTCAGATCAATTTTAATAAATGTGTTCCATATAACAAGTCATTGCAACCTGATGTGATTCCATGAAACGTCATCAACGGATCTCTACATCACAAGCCCTTGCACGACTGAGGAACTTCCTCTCTTCACCAATCACATCCAGAATGTAGACTGTTGCTGCTATCTATCGCAACAACGTCGACTCACTGACAAAGCCAGTTCATAGTAAAGTCATACTGTTCAGGAGAATTCGGGTTGAACTTCCAGTACACCTTCATCTTAGGGATGCTCAACCCACCAACTAGTTCGTGAATGTAAAGACTCACTGGACGGAGGAGCAAAGACTATGTCGATAATCATGGTTCTAGCCTTTTCGATATCTGGACCAACTCCGACCATAGTATCGGCATCAACAAGGATATCTGGAGGAACTCTGTCCATGGTCTCAGCATCAACAACGGTCTCAGGAGCAACATCCTCATGACAGGGCTTCATCAACTAACCATTCTCTGAAGTATTACTCGATGAAGCGGACTTCTCCAAACACTAATGATCCATATCAAGATGTGTAGACATGATAATATGTTCACATGAAAGTCTTCCCAAATCTTGCACGACTGGTGGGCACAAGCCAAAGTCTTCTACAAGATGTTCTCATCACCTCTACAAATGAGATACAACACACTTCAGGCCATGGGTTTACAAAAACGTACCAATGGGTGAGGAATGGGACAATACTTCCTCAACAAAAGATGTTCGTATATGTCTTCTCCACAACATACCAAAAGGGCACATCAATCGGACATACGAGCAGAAAGATATGCCTTCCACACTCATGTTTATGGAATCTGAAAATTTGCACAGGATTACAAGTTATGAATGTGCATGCGTCATTGACTGCCCTAGACATCTCCAAACTGAAGGATTCTTTTTGAATATGATTCCTTAGTCTCTTAGCTTCAAAAGTTGGTGTCAAGCACCGAATTCTGACGTCGTATGAGGTCCCTACAGCTTCAAGAGCATACAACATGCATGCAGCAATTCTTAGACGGGATTCATTACCTTCACAGTCAATCGATGTCCACCAGGTCTTTCCACTAAGTCCTTCATCAAGGTACCTCCAACTTCGACCACCTAGGTCTTTACATCATGTTTTTCTACCTAGGTCTTGCCAGAAGAAGGGAAACGAAAAGGGGATTTAACAAAATACTGGGGACTGACGATCAGTTTCACAATCCAAGACTCGTGACTGGCACCAAGCTCTCCTATGCTAATCCTTCATCATAAAACGAATGCTACAACCGGGACATACAACCATGGTCATTACATCATCCCCTCTTGAGAGCTACCTCAGTTATGGTCCCGTGACCAGGGTTTCAGAAGTGATGTTTCTACGACTGACAGAAACAAAAAATGGTACTGCAAGCACTAGGCTCATGTGTCAACCAAGGGGTTCAGGTTGCAAATTAATCAATCTTCCCCCTTAAAGGCCTTGACAAAATAAGCTTTCAAGTTGAACGGTGATGAAACCCTCGCTTCCTATTGGTCGAAATAGGCCTTTTCTAATGCATAAGCTATGGTGAGGACACTTGGCAAAACTCTATTGGTCGGAATAATAAAATATTGGTTACACTTTGTTTACATCAAGTATTTAACCGTTCGTTACTAACACCGTCGACTAAAAGGTAGGTGGACAACACTTCCGTCAGAGTTTAAACCTAAATAATTTTGTTACACCAAATACTTAACTGCACGTTAGTAACACTGTCTCAGGTGGACATTACTTCCGTCAAACCACGGAAAATTGTGCTCATACAAGATTTCGCTCAACAAATTTTCGCTCAGAATTTTTACGTATTCATGTCAAAGAGGAAAGCAAGATTGTTGCCATCTTTACGTGTCCGATGAATCCTTCCGTTTTTTCAGTTCCCTAATATAATTATGGTTTCGTTAACACAGTGGTTTCCTAATGCTAACACTTAAAAATGATATATAACTATGTTTCGTTACATTGAGTGATCCCTAACCCTATTGTTATTTTCACCTTTTTTCTTTTCACGGCTTCTTCTCATCTCCGTGTGTTGATTCTATCCGAGTGTTTTTAATCTACGTGTTCTAATATTTATTCTCTCTTTTGCAAGTGATAGGAACTTAATTCCGAAACTGTCATTTTTCACGATTTTGTCTGCGTATTATCTTTTTTCTGTTACTGGTTTATCATTGTTTTTAATTGAATATAGTTACAGACGTGAAGCTGTTGGTGAGCTTAACCATGAAGGAGATTATTAAGCGGGGTATCGATGACATACTCAAGACATCTAAAAATTCTGCTGATGTTATTGAGTCATTGACAACAACTGAAATTGATACCCATGAAAACATATAATTCTCGCCCAGTGCTCACCCACATCTTAGCTAAAGGCTTGCACAGGCTCCCGCATGTTTGGTTGCCCATGCAACTCATATCAAACTAAACAATTACATTAGAGTTATCTTTCTCTATACATGTACCCACGCTCACCTAAACTACTTAGACGCAATTTACATAGGAAGCTGTGCATACACCCATATTCACTTACGTTTACTACTTGGACGTAATTTAAGGTTTAGGAAGCACTACTTCTGATTTTGGGGACTCATTAAGAGTTGATGGTAATTCCGCAAATGAGGTTTCATCATACGGGTGTTTTGTTGTTTCATAAATATTTAGGGGTTGTTTGGTTGAGGAGAGACACAAATACGGTAATTCTTGGAGCAACGGATTATGTAAAGGAATACTACTTAAGGGTTGTTCGGTTGATGTGTTATTTACTTTTAGGAATACTGATTCAGTTTGGGACTGTATACTTTCCTGTTATTGTTCATTCTACCTTCACAATTACTTGATATGTTATTTCAACTCAGACCAGGTGGAATAAATACTTCCATTCCAGAAGTTGTATTGGAATAGAAGGAATATTTGTGGGCATATTAATTGTACGTAGCAAAGACTTCAGTATGACCTTGAATTGTTTAGGTAGTCGTATAGTTTTTTTCGTTGAGTACATTGATTTTTCAATTCTGAAATTCATAGATTATTAAGGTATTTTATTAATATTAGCATGTTGATGTTCATGATTTGTTTTGGCTAACCATTTGAACGTGGAAAATCAGAGATTCAAATATTTGTAATCAAAAAAACTAAAAAGTAAACGGAATATTAATGTCATGAGTTTCCAAAGAATTTCCAGTTAGGGACTGAAAGTCTAAATCAACTTACCCTTAGTAAGTACTGCAAAACAACATACTAGAAAGAGCAAATCAAACTGTTATAAGTGTAAATAATTAATTCATTCGAGAATTTGACCAAACAAACAAGTTACGATTTTTTGTTTAATTCCGTATCTCTACATGTGCCGAAATATAGAAATAATTATATTTCTATATAATTATAGACATAAGAATTTTCTTAATTTGAAAATTATTCAGAAAGATTAGCGGGGTAAGTGAAAAGAAATAAATATGCTTTGTAGCTATTTTAAGTATAAACTTGCAATCGACTAAATTGATTTAATATGCCCGGTGCGTTTTGGTGAGGACACTTGGCAACCTCCCACGTTGAACGGTTAGGAAACCCTCGCTTTTTATTGGAAGAAATATGCGTTTTTTGAGTTTTGTGAAACGAGCGTTTTGGTGAAGACACTTGGCAGCGTATAATTGATTTAAAAATTACAAACTCAAAAGGAAAACTTAACTTAACCTGTCTGGAGTTTTATGGAAGTCCAAATTCGATTTGGAAGTCGAATACCCACCATATTAGGATTCTTTTTTCCAAATTAATACATATGAAGAAGAAAAAAAACATATATTTTATACAAAAATAAATATATGCGAAAATAAAAGAAAAACTTTAATAAAATCCGCACATATTTCCTATCTTTCCTCCACCTATTTAATGTATTCGCCCCACCACATCAAATCAAAAATACAATGCCACGGGGCAGGGCGAAGCTCTGCGCACGCAAAATTGAAAATGCATCGTCACGGGGCGAGGCGAAACCCCACGCACACCAATTCAAAAGAAAAATATGCCCAGTGCGTAGCACGGACAAAAATCTAGTGGAATTGAAATCCTTCATCAAGCGTTCAAGACACAAGTAAATGGTCTAAAGACACAAAAGAGACGTTTTACAGCAAGCCTGTCTGAAGTGATTTTACACTTCCCTGTACAAAGCGACGATCTGGGAGAAATTGGTAAGGAATCTAAGGTTGAGTCATATTTCATTCTCTTCGTATGGATGTCCCCTACAACATATCCAAAATTCACAGCAATTGGAAAAACGGTCAAAAAGATGCGGCCAAAACTTTGGACTACATGACAGCTGAAAATTTTCTGAAAACTTCCTGGAAGTTTACTGTTTCATCAATTTCGGCCCTTAAACGTGCTCGAAAGCCGAAAAGCTTCTATAGTAAATCTTGGAAATTTTCTGAGGATGAAGAAACATGGGTAGATCATAAAAATCCGACATCGTACGAAATTTCTACAGCATTTTCCATGAAGACCTAACTTCTGAATATTATGATGACGAATTATGATGAAATTCTTCATTCATCCACATCTGAATCAGGAGCTACACCATCAACGTATAGCCAAACTTCATCTTCAGCCGATAGTCTCACTTGTTAAAGTCGGCGTTGCTTCTGCTACGAGATATGAGCTTTTCATCTTTAGCTCCTTTCTTCTGTGATATTTCATCACGTCTCTGCTTTCCCTCCGCATCTGCTAAGACCAAGAAAGCATATATCTTAGCATGAACCACTCTCAGATGATCAAGAGACATACCATGTATAATCTTTCCAGCATCTCTGAAAGGTTGATTCACCTTGGCATGAACATCTGCAGAAGTCTTCATCTTTGACTTGATATTTTTGGAGCGTTCCTTGGAAGAGCCAGAAGGGTGGTTATAACTGGAAGTCACCATTATCTGAGGCGAAAGACATGGAGTCATGGATATACCAATAACAAACACACAACAAAAATGGTAACACCCCAACTCTTACCTGTTTACAATTTCACTAACAGTAGTGAACTTAGAACAAAAGTTTTAAGAACTTGCCCGTTTCTTCAAACCTGCAAAGACGGCAAAGTCCGTTATTCAAAAATCATAAATTGATTTTCATAAAACCGTGAACAACCCACGTAAATTTTTACTGTGTTAACATCTACTGATTTTTCAAAAATTGGACAGACGTCCATTCTACAATTGTGAAAACTCACATACAGACATTATTTCAGATGTATAATTGTCTACTTTCAACAGTTGTTCAAAATCAAGACATTGATTTTACAAAAAATATATATATATATATATATTTAACGTGAAACTCACGTAAATTTGAAAAAAAATATATATATTTTTGCTCCCTCACGCGAGCATCCGTCTTTGAAACAAGAGTTTCCATTTTGTGAAATCTCACATATTTAAAAAAAAAAAATTGGTTTTCGTGAAAGCTCATAGACAAAAAATTTATCATTAGACGCAGGTCTATTAAAAAAAATCTCTCTTATGCTAGGGATTATTGTTCGTTTCTAATACTAACGGACGGACGTAAATTCGTTTCCTAAAAAAAATAATCATAAAATTTATGCATGATTAAACACATATGGGTTTTGAACAACTCATGGGAAACTCATGAACGAACAGTAAAAAAAATCACGAACCTTTAGGTGGAGCTTCGGCATGCACAATTTTTTATTTTTTTTTACTCGAACGTGAGAAGGAAGAGATGCTTGGTCGGTCAAGGAGAAATTAAAAAAAAAGGTCTTCTTCCCTTTTATATCAATTTTATTTCCAACAACCTAATAAAACAAAGATTTCCTTTTTTGGGTCGGGCCCGTAAACGCTAAACCGACCAAAACTAGACACTTGACCGACCAAATCAGCAGTGCCTCGTCTCTCCGTACTCATGAGATGACACTCTATTATACTGACAGTCCTTATCTGGGCATTTGCTCGTACATGACATCATTGGAGCAAATCGGGGATTCTGAAAATGCCTTTGTACGACTAAGTCCGACTACTTATCTCGTCTACTAGAAAATCACCATCTATTGCTTATCGCGGAACATGATTGTCCCTCATTAAGCAGGGGACTTAATGTTGATGGTGGATTTTCGACAAGGGCTAAAATCGTAAAATCATGATACTGCATGTTTCTGACCCGGCTTCAGGAATGCATATGACGATTCATACTTTACGATCCGTGAACCGTTTCACGATCTATGACTGAGCAAACATTCCTCTCAGAACTATGATGAATATGTTTCTCGAAAGGCCTCCCCAGCTGAGCGTTCGATGCTTCACACATTTCATCATCACCTCTACATAGAATCAAAATGATTGAGCGGTTCCCAAGACATAATGTTTGTTAGGGAGCTTAACGCCTTCAGGACATCACGCTGCACGTTGTTCCCTGACTATGTACAGAGACCGTGTATAGAATCTTAATGGTTGGGTGGTTCTCTAGACATAATGTTTGTTGGAGAGCTTAACGCCTTCAGGACGTCACGCCGCTCGTTGTTCCCTGACTATACACCCCTCAGAACGAATATGATGCTTCAATTATCTCATATCTCGATTCTGCAAATAAATTAATTCTAGCGTGACATTAATCCACTGAATTCTTAGAAAATAATCTATTATATCTCATTACTCCGTTCCCTGAATCCCCCGGCTGGATTCCATGGATTAGTAATAGATAACCATTTTATCTCATTACTCCGTTCCTTGAATCCCCCGGCTGGATTCCATGGATTAGTAATAGATAACCATTTTATCTCATTACTCCGTTCCCTGAATCCCCTAGCTGGATTCCATTGATTAGTAATAGATACTTAACTTATTTTATTACTCCGTTTCATAAATCATTCCCAGCCGAATTTCATGAATTAGTAATAAATATTCAACGATCGGGCATCTGGGTCACCACCGAGTAAGCCCCGAGAAAACGGTGCAAGTGTACTTGACAATAGTGCACGAACGAGCACCCGAACTCACGAACGAACGTTCGAAAATATGGACAAACGAGGAACCAACCAGGAAAATAATATTAGATAAAATAAACAAGAGGCGTGGAACCGGGCCCACCGGTCAGCCGGTCCTCCTTTCCCATTGTTTTATTTTATTTTATTTTGTTTCCCTCATCTCATGGAAACTCCTTCATTTGAGCAAACTCCCTCGTTTGAGCGAAAATCTTGGTTTTCCATACTTTCATCGAACAAAAATAGGGAAATGTGTCATGGGACCGGGCCACCTAGCCGGCTGGCCATGCCCTAGCCGTGGCCGGTCCCACACCTTATAATCCCTTATTTTCTCATATTATTATTTCCATCATCTCATAGAACTCCATCGTTTGAGCGAAAACCCTAGTTTTTCAATATTTTCTCAAATATTGCTCAAATCATGAAAAAGCCAAAAAAGTCAAATGGTCACATGAACGACTAGGCCACTCACGTCAA
This sequence comes from Papaver atlanticum, assembly GCA_023531105.1. Taxonomy (NCBI): domain Eukaryota; kingdom Viridiplantae; phylum Streptophyta; class Magnoliopsida; order Ranunculales; family Papaveraceae; genus Papaver; species Papaver atlanticum. The sequence continues at coordinate 2,350,177 of JAJJMB010011095.1, forward strand.
GTTTTAAAATATTATTATTTTAATATTTTCAAAATATTGGTCGCACGAGCAAAGTTCTACTTGCTCATTCGAGCAAAATTGAGAGTTTCAATCAAGATCAAACTCTTCTGAAAATCCAAAGTATTGCTCAAACGCGCACCAGAAAATACCAAAACTCTCAGGACTGAGACACGAACACTGTGGTGACACGGGCATGCTACCTTGACCGACCAAGTCCGGCCCTAAGGCTTGCAATGAGCCGGTCCCACACATCTTCATAAATTTGACCTAATTTGTTGTCAATTGTTCGTATTGGGTCCAAACTCTCTCCAACCAACTTGGGATTTGCTCAATCGATCGTCAGCTGGTCCCACGACCAATAAGGGCCGGTACCATGACCCCTTGGTCGGTCCCTCATCTCTCCATAACTAGGTTTTACTACCTAACGCTCACATGAGCACTATTTTAATAAATGATTAAACCAGCGTTTGATCACCCTTTCACCAACTGGTCAACAAAAGACTTTGGTGCACACTCACGCGAGCACTTGGGCGCTACATGGTCGGTCATCATCCCATGTAGCCGGTCCCTCCTTCACTCAGTGACTTATTTTCAATAAGTTATCAATTGATCAACAATTGAGCAAAATTAGGGTTTCGAACAAATGCTCTGTAAATCATAATTCTGAGCGAGTTCAAACACTCCCGTGCAGTGCATCTGTTTGAGGTTAGGCAGTTCGCTCGGTTGGGGAGCCTCCGTCACACGGTCGTTTCTCCATTCCCTAAAAAACCAGCGAATCGTTTTTCCCCATCAACAGCAATGTTGTTAATAATAATAACACAACGCGGAAAAATATTAAGAAAACTAAAGTAAAGCAAATAAATTGACAATATCCAAAGTGATAAGTGAAAACCAACAATACAATTTCAAGATGATGTGGAAATCTGAAATCATACGAACAATTTTTTTCGTTATTATTATTTTTTTATTAAGTCCAAAATTGTATTAATTAAAAAAAATATTTACAAAAAGTTTACAAGAAAATAGTCCATAAAATCATACGAACGAACAACTTTTCTAAGAGAAACACATCGTGAATTTAGTAAATATTTGTTAAAAATTTATATATTTTTAATATAGTTTGAAAACTTGTAAAGTGATTAATTTAATTGCAACAGTTTTAGAAATTGATATTTAACAATGAAAATTTTGTGTGGAAACTTGTGCAACACCTAACATTCACGTGAATTTTCTATTTTGAATCAGTCTATATTAGAAGATATCAATGAGTGAAAAGAAAGCGTAGAGCTATCATGTGTGATAGTAGGTGGTGATATTAGTTTTATTCTCTTTTATACTAGATTTTATTTTATTTTGTTGCAATGCCTGGTAAGGAACTTCAGTGTACTAGAAAATGGGCTTGGGTAAGAGATGCAACATCTCTGATTAAGGATTAAAATCTTAAAATAATCGATAAATACGAGTGACACATAAGAAAATATCTTAATATTATTAGTTTGGATAGGTTTTTCTCCCACCATCTGTAATACAAAAGAGATTGGTTTTTAGTGGTGGATAACCCGGTAATAGTTAAGAGACAACTAGAAGATCCCCACCATCCCGGTCTCCACTTGACCTTACGATGTAACTTTCCTAAATATGGATTTACGTGAATCATTTCAAAATGAATTGCATTCTCTGATAGCTGAACATGATCAATTATGTACTTGACCATGTTGTTGTAACTCGCTAGCATAAAAACTTATTATATTACCTATTAAATAACGATCTTTCATATTTTTTTGTCATCTTTTAGATGTACTAAGTATTTTTCATATAAACCCCACCATTCAAAAATTGGTGTAATTCTTAATACTTTTAATCTAATCATGTAACTTTGGAGCCAAAATTAGAAAAACATAAATAATTTAATCGTAAGAAAAAGAAAGTTGTCAATAACATGTGTTTTCCATTATAACAGTGAAACATCTAAATACTAAGCAAAAAGTTTCGAGTTCATTATAAGAAACGAAGAGGTGTATCATTGTTTTCTTATTCTTTTTACCTTGCATAAGTTGTCGTTTTGTTTCTTGCAATGGTGTTGACTATGGTGGTGATGGGTATTGTAGGAGATGATGATTTTTAGGGTTCAATTAATTTTTTTCAAGGGGTTCAATTCAATACAAATTAGGACTTCAGTTGAGGTTTATTTAATGCCTCGGTTTGCATAAGGATTTGGTTAGTTTTTGTGTTGGTTTATGCATTAGTTGATTTCAATTAGATTTTCAGTTATAATTATTCAACATAATGGAAATACAAATACATATTGGGAAATTTCTGAAATAAAGGTTCAAACGAAATTATTCAACAAAATGGAAAGACGGGTATACATTGAAAATTTTCTAAAATGAAGGATCAAACGAAAAATATAAATTGTTAGAGCATTACTCGGTTGAACCCACAAACATACCATGTCAAGTTTGTATTGTTAAGTTTAGATGCGAAAAATATACTCTTAAGATACTACTATTAAGTTCAACTACGATTAGGTTAGAGCTAGGTAGTAAAATCATTTAGGATCAAGAATCACTCTAAGTTACCTTTATAGATTGAAGAACAAATAAAGAGGAACACACAAAAAAATATAAGAAGATGTTTGTATTCAACATAGGTTAACAACGTGGAGTTTGAATCATGTTTATGAATTATATTCATTCTATATATTTATCAATCAAAAGTGTTCACTTTTTGGACCGATACTAGTGACGATATAATATTTATATACAATTTAGAAGATATGGGTATATGACTTTAGTGAGAATGACCATTGACCATTGACTAAGTAAGATAATAAATGAACAAGAAAACGACTTATGTTCTTGGAAGGTTCAGTGTTGGTTTCGACATCATGCCTTCCAGGATGCTAGTTATGAAACCAGTTGAGAAGAAAAGTCTTAAACACTTTTTCTACTCAGTTCCGCAACCAACCATTTTAGGCTTCGAAAACTGTATACACGATACAATGTTATATTGGTCATGTTTTGAAGTTTCCTAATCAAGTTAAGGAAACTAATTCTTGCACGACGAAAAGTCGACAATGCCGGATAATATAAAATTTCTTCCAGAGTTTTCTTTACAATATGAAGGTGTTACCGACATTGAAACTAAACTTGAAAAGCAACGCCAGAATAAGTAGTCGGCGTTGTATGCAATCTAAAATCAATGCCGTTTTTGGACATGCATAATCTGGTGATTATAGACATCTCTGCCGGCATGGTCTTTATATCAAAAACAATTCTGAAATCAGTACTGACATGGCATTCATATGAAATACAATGACGATTCGCATTCTCGGCAGCGTCTTTAATAAAGATTCAATACCGGCAGTTGATTGTAACTGAAAATTTTCAGTAAGGGTTCGTGATCCTAACCTAAACCCACTACTTTAAATCAACAAAAACACTTATAAAACAATTCAAAATCACTTACCTTCTCACAGAAGCCATTTGACTGAGAGTTTGATCATCCGATTCAGTTTCTTCATCAACGGTAATTCATTGTAACCTATCTTCGAGTTCTTATTGTGCTTTCGATTTTGATTGAGTCGCAACTCCCACTTTCGGATCAGATTTTGAGTTCGTTTACGAGGAGGCATTTTAATAGAAGTGATTAATCGACAAAGAAAATTTTGAAGCAACGATTAATCGCCGATGAAATCGTGTGGAAGAGATGATGATAAGCCTTTTTTTTTCTCAAACTTAACCGGCGGAGGAAAGAAGGATAAGGGATATGAAAATGATTTTAAATTTTAGATTTAGGTTTTTATTTAGTTTGAAGGGTATCTTCCCCCTTAAAGGTCTTGACAAAATAAGCTTCCACGTTGAATGGTGATGAAACCCTCGCTTCCTATTGGCTGAAATAAGCCTTTTCTAATGTATAAGCTATAGTGAGGACACTTGGCGAAACTCTATAGGTCGAAATATTAAAATTTAGGTTACACTTTGTTTACATATGATATTTAACCGGGCGTTAGTAACACCATCTGCATGAAGGTGGGTAGACAATACTTCTGTCAGAGTTTACACCTAAGTAATTTGGTTACACTTTGTTTACATCAATTACTTAACTGAGACGTTAGTGAAGGCGTCTGATGTAGACAATACGCACGTCAAATTCTAAACCTATAAAATACTTTTCCTTCTCAATTTTTCTTTCATCGTCTGATGAATCAATCATGCACTGAAAATATTCCAAACAAGAGAAGCCGCACTATGTCGACTGGTGAAATTTTCTTTTTCTAATCAACATCGATTTCAATTTTCTTTTCTTAGGGTTTTCAAAAAAATTACTCTTTGAATATATATCTGATTAGTTTGTATGTTGTACAGTATTAGTGATCGACGGTGATGATGTGATAACAGGGCTTATCAATTAGGGGAGATGGTGTTGCTGCTGGTGATGTTGAGTTACCATGTTTTCAGATGAATGGAAGGAGATTAACAAGCTTTTACGAGTCAGTGAAGGATTAGAATGGGTTTGCATTGAAATCCAGTTAAAGATTTTAGACAAAAGGAACCTGTTGCAGCGGTTGTTGTTGGTTGTGTTTGATGAATGGTTGTACATGATATATGATTTATTGTTGTGATTTGTTGATTGCTGAGAATTGCAGGAAAGGAGAAATTACAGAGGGTCAAAAGTACATACAAAATTCATCTGTGCCTATATCAAATCACGCACATAGGTGTTTGTAAAAATGCTTGAATCACTAGCTTTTCTCAAATGATACAAAAGACACTGCCACCAGAGGGTCTGTGGAATTATGTTTGCCAAGGGATTTATTGAGTTTTCGATGGATTACCAATTAGTTGTTTTGATTTTGATGCATTTGGTAAAAGTTTTGGATGGATTAAAATATGAACCATCACATGAATGGGTGAAACATGAAGAGGATGTGGCTACCTTCGGCATTATAGACCACTCTCAGGTACTTCTGCAATTGTATACATTTGTCCCTTATGTTGATTTATTAGTGTAATTATTAATTTGATTATAGGAGCTATACTTTGAATACAAACTAGACAATGTTTACTGTCAGGGTACATTTCGATATATTACCGGAAGTTTTATCGATAATATGAAACAACGCATCACTCTGTACTACTCGACGTAAAGGGATTCTTAATGTCCATCGGACCAGGGTCCAGGACATATGTTTCATGATATACGTACTGATTAGAGAGAGTGACAAACCCAGTTAGCCTTTTTGTTAAAGATTGCTTTTATGAATGGATTGGAATTGTTAGGATCATATGGGAGATGGAGTGTTGTAGAGCTACCAGAAATTTGTGGTACAGCAACAAAGAGAAATGGATTTGGAGCAGTAGAGAGTGTGATGGCCACAAGCATCAACACCCATGTTTTTGGTGAAATTGTTGGGGTCAATACCAAGCTCGCTGACACCTCTGATTTGGTAAGTACTACTTATATCTCTTCTACTATTATAGACCAATGATATTCTTACACGTTGCATACCAGTTTCGTCAATGACAGTGCAACCAATTGGATGAGACCCAATGCCCTTAAGCACATTGTTTGAACAATAACAATGTCAGCATTACTGAAAGCTTAACTGCTTAATATGGTTTGTTTCTAATCACACTTATCTTTCTTCGCCCTTTCAAATGATTGTAGCGATTATAATGATCTTATTAGCTTTTACCCATTGAATATATCTCTTTGAAGTCCAAACAAGGCGGGTCTCATTATTTTTACTCTAAAATTCTTAGTGTAATTATTAATTTTTTTATGTGAATTTAAATTTCTAAATTGTAGATTTCATGACAAAATCATCTTACCATGTGCTGTTATCAGCCTGCAGAAACATTATCAAGCTAGCATCCTGCACAAAATTTGCATACTAGGAAATATCACGAGGTCAACTTTAACCACAGTCAAATGAACACTACTAATGCAATAATGGTCGAACTTGCAAGATTTACTTTAAATATGGCTTATGTGCTTGGGATTAGTTGATATTTGTTACACAGGTGTTTAGGAAATATCTAAGGTAATTTGTAATGACAGGACCTAATGCATTAATTCAAATGGATTTCCCGATTTGGCTTTGTAATTTTTCTAAATTAGGTTAGCATTGCACCTGTTAATGTGTTTGGTTGTTGATATTCGCTATCTTAACTCTACTAACTGTAATTTACATCTTAGGTTCAACCTCTTGGTTTTTCTTTCAAAAATTTTTTCTTTCTGTTTTTGTTGCAAGTTCATTGATTCTTCTTAACTCCATTCGATATTCTTTAACTTTGTTCTTTCTTTCCCTATGAGCGCACAGAGATAAAAATGTTAGAGAGTGTGTCCGACAACTCCCGCAATCAACCCGAGGAAGTGAAACATATGCACAGTGGTCCACTGATAAAAAAATTCAATCAATTTGCAGCATAATAGTGAGACTTCTACATAGTGGTAAGAGTGTCAGGATGGTAATGAAACGGGATTCTCAACTATCACCAGGAAAGATAAGAATATTGGAGAGCAACAAAAGAGCTATGTATCACACAACTGGAAGATATTCTGTAAAAAGGTTCTGTAAGGCACACCGCCCTATTATTGAGAGAGCGACAAACTCTCTCATAATGCACTGCTGTAACAATAAAAAGAAGCTTATCGCAGTTCGTATTATCAAGCATGCAATGGATATCATTATTATGCATTGACATTTTATCTCATATGAAACTTCATATAGTTTTAGCCTCCAGCAATTGGAACTCCGATCTGTAGAGTGCATTTATCTAAAAATGTTTGTTTTTGTTTATTTGTCAAATTCAAGTTTTTATACCACTTTATTGGGAGCAAATTGTTTGGTTCAACTATTAATAATGTCGAGCTGCATCAGTGCTGGAATTGGCAGTAAAGTGAGGTTTGGAAACCCCGACTTCTTGCATGAATTCTTAATGCAGGACTGCACTCGACATTATTAATGTTTAAGAGGATCCACATTTTTACCTTACCAGGTGGTCGAGTCCCACAGGCATTGGGTACACTTGGTTTTCTTACTTTTGGTCTATTTCATTGCAGGGGTTATGGGGCGCAATGGTAAGGGTAAGGGTGTATTAATGGGGATCTGCTCTATGCGGTCTGCGAGTTATAACCCCAAAGGTGTCACTATCCATTCATAAAAACCCCATCAAAACAAAAGTAACACAAAAACCTCAAAGAATTTGATGAAACCAATTTTGAAATTTGGGGTTTTTATATCAATTTTGTTTAAGATGAAGTTTTAATGGATCCCAACATTTAAATGGAGTTTTTATACCACGAAAAAAAAAAGAACCTTAGCAGAATACTAAGGATGGGAAAAGTAGTTCATACCCGCCCATCGTGGATTCTATTATATACGCTCAAATGATCTACTCTTAATCCGATTAAAATAATGGCAAAACTCTAACCGAAAGATCCACCCTTTACCTCAGGGGGCGCCCTTTAAAATTTACCCTAGTGTAGGTACGGGGTTTAAAACGCTACCCCTATAATTGTTTCTTCCCGCGATACTAATAATTTTCTCGTTGTGCGCGTCCAAATTATATAGCTTTGCTTTTCAAGCATTTTCAGCATCTAGCGCGAAAATAGATGTTCTTAGTCCTCCAAAACCATCCCTCTAACGCGATCAATTCCCAGCGAATCAACATCAACTAATTATTTTTTTCGTCGTGCAATCTAATTAGAGTGGCTGTTTAAGGTTGTCCAACATGAAAGATTGCAGTTAAAAATATCAGTCGGCAGAATTTTAATCATCCATTTTTTTTTCTGATTGTAAATTTTTAACAGGAATACCTATCAACAGTTCTCCAATACATAATTCTAGCATTTAACACCACCATTGCTGATTTGATTATGCAAGCTGAATATTACTATGTATATATATATTCATAACTTCCGTATTCTAAATGAACAAGTGAACAAGAATGTGGGTCACCCGACCAGTCTCTATTTCTCTGCATTTTAGGCTTCCTAAAAATGCAGTTTTCGTCCAAGAGTTTCGGACCAGTTTTTGCATGGGATCGGCATTTGCTTCTGGCTAATAGCAGGGGAACACACTCTTCTTACGGGACTGATAAACCGAACTTCAATATCTGAATCTTCTCAAACAGACAACAGTTCACGGGCTACCAAAAGTTTCGGTCTTCTGCAAGCACTTGACAAGGTATGCTTGGGTCATGGGAGAGCGATGAGCACATCATCAAAGCTTTAACCTCAATTGTCTACGGCAAAAGATTCCGATCTGCAGACATCCCCGCGGCAAAGTGGACATACCCTGCAAAAACACGAAAGAATCTGAATATGATCAAACTTTTATAAACATGTCTCGGATAGTATGATAATTGAGCATCTTACCACAGCAAAACAAAATTGATTCGCAGTTGTAACAGATATCATTTTACTTGCGCGTGTAAGGATGTTATTAACTAAAGATATAATATCAGATTAAGAGCAATTAACTAACTGCATTTGCTTTGGTCCGCGCTAAATCAACGACTGTATACAAACAGATGGTTTCACGAACAAAATGGGGAAAGGACCCATCCGTTGCATATACCTGTGAATCTCTTTCAGCCATTTGTCTACACATGTCTGGTGGAATTCATGATGACAAGGCAAGATATAATATCAGATAAAGAGCATTTAACTGACTGCATTATTTTGGTTTGTTGTTTAGAACGGCTGTATATGATAATCCAAAATACAAACAGATGGTTTCACGAACAGATTGGGGAAAGGAACCTTTCGTTGCTTATACCTGTGAATCTCTTTCAGCCATTTGTCTACACATGTCTGGTGGAATTCATGATGACAAGGCAAAATCCGCATGCAATCTCCTTCCTCATACTCTACAAGGCATATGTAACATCTGGCGACGAATGCAAAATATGGAATGAAAAGGTTATGGCGCTGCTGAAACAATAATGAGTAACTTAAAATGTACAACAAGATTAAATCTCTCTAAAAGGCATAAGAAAATATAAGTCTGGACTCTGAAGTCAAAAGAAACATGTGGAGTGACTCCAGGGTTTTCTAAATTTAAGCATAGCATGGAATGGTTATTCACAAAAACAATTGCCATGCATATGTCTGAAAACAAAATTACATGCATATAGAGCAGTTAAAAGCGCCTCAATAACGTAGAAGATGATTTTTTTTTTGGTTAGTGAAAAACTCTTATATCCTGTGCTTAAGTATTTTCATTTGCAATGTTTGTTCTTAAGCAACCAGTAGATAATTATCTGCTAAACCCAAGGTACAAGGTAGTTCTACTGACAAATTATCAAATTTACCAACCTAGCGTCCTAGACAACGATCAACAACAATAGACGAACTTAGGGAATACTAAATCAAACAGACTAAGTTACTGCCCTCAACTGTGTAAGTTGCAGTCTACAGCAGCCGGTCAACGTTTCTACTCTTCATTCTTGACACTTTCCTTAAAACATTAGCATCTGGAAGGACATTTCCCTTTATAAAGCTTTCAAAGAGAATTTGTATCTCTCCATCCTGCATCAGTATTAGCTCCCAAGGATCAAGGCAGAAAGCTCTTAAACCAAAAACTTCCAGACCTTGACTTCCTTCTTTTACAGAGTTCAGAACGTACATCTATGACAGGTAGGAATACTAATACTGTTTTATGCATGACCATGGAGACCATGGAATATGGTGTTGGGCACTCGTAAGGACATGGAGATTAAATTCATATATTACTCGTCAGTGAACAGGATTATAAATTAATTCATACATATCAAAAGATTTTTATTAGGTTAGATGAAGTACGAGTTTTCTGATAGTCCAGCCACGTAGTAGGTCTTCCGCACAATTAACAGTTAAATTTTTCGAAAGACTTGTGTCATTACAGAAAATGGATGTTTTAAATTTTTGAAATTGGAGACTACTAGTAGTTCTAGATGCCAAGTTTATATGATAAAATTACGGAAAGTCTGATGTGTATGCTGCAATAGGTTTACCAAATAAATACATGGTTTCCATGATTAGAGGCAACAAGAACAACAATGTCTACTTACTGTGCAGCATCCTCATTCTGTTGTTTCTGTGACTTAGCATATATCTTTACAGGCATAGATTCCACCACCTCTTTTGGTGCTGGGACAGATCCAATTGAAGATACAGAGGGCCGAGAGGATAAAACCACAGATTGTTGGTGGATTTCATCCAGAACCTAATTAACATAGTTCACCAAAAATAGGTTTATGTCCCGTGGAAGTATACATCATACAAATTTTCCATAATCAAAACAAGATATAACACTACCTCAAATAAAGCTTCTGCTAACATAACTATTCTAGATATGCTAGCTCTAGCACTTGTGTCATCATCTGGGTTGGTGTTGGTCCTGTTAATCGTTCGGCATGTGCAAAGGCCGGTTCTATGCTGGCCAGACAATATACATGACCTTTCATGCCCAGACAAGTTCTCGAAGCGACTACCCAACCTCTGAAGTGCGCGGACCTAGACTCCAGAAAAGCAAGCGGTTAACGTTGTTGCCAATTAAATCAGCACAAATTTAAGAGACAAAACCTATTTAAAATGGAATGGAGATATATCAGACCCTCAGAAACATACAACTTCCAAACAGCTTATACAGTTATAAACTATCAGTCCAATTCTTTTCAAATACATTAATCTTGGCAATTTTTTTCTCTTTTTCTGGTTATACGCTTCGTATTATCCACGGGATTCAATTTCGTTCAACCTCTAAGAAATGTAAAAAGACACATGGTACCTCATGCACCCATCTACTGCTTAGTACTACTTCCATCCCACAAAAAGTGGGTCTTTCACTTTTCTAATTTTGCCTATTTTTAGGCAAAAATGACAAGCTGGAAGCCCACTTTTCGTGGGACGGAGGGAGTATAATAATTTCATAGTTTTCTATTTGAAAGATGATTCTGACCTGAGATCTAATTCTTCTTCTCCTCTCCAGAAAATCTGTTCTACGCTCCATTATTTCGTGATACCTAGCTTCTCTAGTTCGTGAGGCGTCAACATCATAACCTTGATTGTTGTAGATAGAGTTCAATTCACTAGGAGGATAACTAGATGAAGCTTGTGTGGATTCAGCAGTCCCACTAGAATCTAAGGGTCTTGTAATGCCAGCCCAGGCTTGTGCTCCATTATCTTGACTAGAATCTCTAACAACTCTGTCTTCTTGAAGCCGACCAAACAATGCATCCGAAAATGAAGATCTTCGAAGAACCCTGTCTCGCAGTCTGCCAACACTCAGGGTTCGGCTAAACCGAACACTCCTCTCAACAGGTTCTCGAGATCTAATCCGTCTATCCGGACGTCTTGATTCCATGCTTTCTACATCTGTAATATTCCTCAACAGATTCCCACTTACACCAGACCCAGTATTCTCATTATTTCGAGCCATATCTCGAGCGGAAATGATTTCAACATCCTGTAAATGAACCGGAAGCCTTGGAACCAAAGAATCTACTTGTAATACACTGTCAACCTGCGCAGCAGGTAATCTACTAATACTGCATTCAGGAAGCAATTGGGTCTCTTGATGGACTTCATTTCTGTTAATCGAACTAACGGTGGAATCAGTCTGTACAGGAAAACCTTCTTCAGCGTTTGAACCTGTGAAACCATTAGGGAAAAGAGAATAAGCCCTTGATGACCCCAAGCTGGCTGCTCTACTCAGCCTGAAACTTATATTACCAGGAAAGAAACTAAAGCGTGAACGCGAACGACTTGAAGCAACTTGAGAAGAGCTGCCATCAGCTACAGAAGAAGTTCGTGCAACAACATTAACTTGGCCCCACTCATCATCAAGCTCGCTTTCAATAGATATCGAAGGCACTTCAGTAGAATCTTCTAAAACTTTAACCTTTCCACGCTTCACTTGGATTGTCTCTGCTCTATTTTGCTCTACACTTAGGGTTTCACCACCCAGTCGCCTACTTGCCTTGTTGCGCTCATTAGAAACCTACAGTACATAAGAACTTAATTATAAGAATCATCTCCAACAAGTTACAAAAATGAAACCTAATAATACCTGATAAGAATGTGTGGGTTACATATAAAATGCAGTTGAAGACATTAAAGTTCAATTCTTCAATTGCAGGATCAAATTAGGGTTATTTGCACTATCAAGAACTAAGAGAAAACAAGATTATCAAAGGTTTGCAACTTCTTTTTTGATTCCTTTCCTATACAAAGAGAATATTTAATGCTTCAAAAAATCCAAAACTTAAAAATGAAAGCAAAAGGAGAAAAAAATTACTGTTTCACCTCATCTTCACTAGCATCAGTTTCATAAGATCCAGATGATAGACCACCGAGACATGAACACTTGGAAACCGTAGTTCCAATCAATTGATTCTTTCGACGACCATTGGTTGAGGACGGGAATGAAGATGAAGATCCGACAACATTTTTGCTACTACTCGAACCCATCACCTTCTGAAATTATACTTAGGCAGCTCTACCCAAAATGTACCCTTAACTCCCCCATTATCAGCATCACCAACAAACCCTAATTTAACAGAATAAACAAAAATGAAACCCTAGAAAATCTATAAGCACTACTACAACTGCAACTGCCTTAAATCCCTCTGACCAATAATGTTGACCAATAATGGAATTGATTATAATAATATAATATAATTATAATAATCAATAATCAGGTTAAATAAAATCGGTGCACCGCTCCAGCCTGATCCAGATTTACAGGAACTTTGTTTGTTTTTCTTTCACCTTTGAATGATAATTAAAAACAATTGTATTAAATAATAAAAATGCAAATTGAATCCATACAAAATCAATAAATTCAATATGAACGGCTTGATATTCAAATTATTGTGCTTTTTTATATATATAATATGAATATCTTTGTTACCTTCTGAACCTCCCGGCTTTGATAGATAAACTAATTAATTGCCTCTTTTTTTTTTGGATGTTTTCTGAAAGAGTTGTTTAGTTGCAGAGAGAGAGAGGGGGGGAGGGAGGACCCTTTAAGACATGAAAATGTTTTAGGGTCGAAGAGAAGTGGAATGTCGTAAAGACTTTTTAGCTTATCTATTGTTTGTAAAGTTGTATTTCTTTACCGTAGATCTAAATACTGTAGTTTCTGAGCTGTAGAGACCCATTGGTGACCGTTGGTACACCGTACGTCGCGTTCCAAATCTATTGTTTCCGCCTCATTTTATTTTAGTTTTTCCACCCTCCACGGTGTCACACCCTTGAATTCCCCACTTTTCGTTGGGATGCAACAATGGCAACTCTGCATTAACACCTTAAGCCAAGCATTATGGTGGGGTGTTTTGTTTGGCTATATTTTTAATATAGTCAAGCAAAATGACTAACCATAGTGTTTTGCCCTAATAATCACTAAAAATATAGCCAAGCAAAACACTCCACCATAATGTTTTGCCCTAATAATCACCCGCTACTCAGCGGAATACATTTTTAAATATATATGGAACATTAATTCGAAAATTTATTTCTTTCGCTTACTCTTTTAACTTCTTATATCCCCGTAAGCATAAAAGGATTAGTTATGCTAAGACTTTTAATATAGGTAAGAATAACAACACAAATATCAATGCAACCGTTTTTTATTGTATCAAAGGGAAAGACACCAAAAACATGTTCATGTTGGACATATAAACAGACTACAACTCCATGTACTCACTCTGTTTTTATGAATGACTTCTTTTCTACTGTTTTACAGTGATTTTATATTATTTATACAACATAAACAATGATCAAAAACCGTGTATAATCGATGTACCAGACTTGAAGAGACCTCTTTCCAAGAAACGATTCTCACAACCGCCTAAATTGATGTATAACTAACTAGTCTATTATTTGTCTCATTAGCCGAGTAATAGACATGAATGATGCATTTGATGCGCCACTGTGTTGCGTGCATTGTCCAGGCTTTGGTCATGCCTTGAACCAATGCATATGCCATCCCATGACCTATTTCATGTCGTTGCATCACCTTTGAGCTGGGCTAACTCAAATTCTCGGGCATGCATCAGTGCACCATCTCATGATGCATTTGTCCTTCGCATCATCTTGCCTTTTTAATGGTGTAACCGGTCCTAGTAATTGGTGTAACCGATCCTGGTAATTGGTGTAACCGATCCTAGTGACTGGTGTGACCGATCACAAGCAATACCATGAGTATATGGTATCCGGTCCTGGTAATTGATGTAACCGATCCTGGTAATTGATGTAACCAGTCCTGGTAACTTGTGTGACCGATCACAAGTGTTTCCATATTAGGGTATAACCGATCCTAGTGATTGGTAGAACCGATTGAACCCATGGATGTGATTTGATATTTGATCAATCACATAATAGTCTTGGAATACAGGTGAATCAATTCTAAACTTGTTTGGAATGTGGTAAAACCGATTCCAAGAATGTAAATATGAAAGATGATTTACAGAGAAAAGATGTCAACATACTTTGAACATGGACAGTAACTCTTATCATTTATTGTTCAAAGATATTCCTTAGTACTCAAGGAGGTCTTGTACCGAAATAAATTAAGAATCTTTTAATTAAGGTTTTTAGTTATATATGTTATTAATTACCAACAATTAAATGCATATCTCCTGAGAATAAAAATTAGTAATGTGCATTTACTAATTGGAAATTTTCTATTGAGAGATTTTTGAAAATATTGGACAAGCATTTACTGGAATTATAAAAACCGAATCTTGCAATTCATTGCATATCTTGATAATATTTTCGGTTTTGGAAATTCCTTGGTCTATAAATACCTAAGTTTGCATTTCTAGCAAATTATAATAAGAGCCGGGCAAACTTCATCTTTTTGTTGTTTTTGGTGGAGCCGTCTATTCGGAGAGGAAAGTACCCTAATTAGGCGAAATCTCTTACGACCGCTCGTTTAAAGACTTATGTGGGATCAAGAAGCTCTACGAGTACCATTGCTGGGAAACTAGATAAATTGCAATGTTATTAGTTTTCGATTGATCTGATTAACTAACGGTTGTTGAAACTTTGATTGCACCTAGTTTGTTTATTCTTGAGAATCTTCTCTTCTGATATAAGATTCACTCAAACTAGATCGAAGTATCGACGGGATCTTTAGAACTGTTTGTAGATCTAAAGACATCTTGTGATAATCCATTGTTAACAGACTCCGTTTTGTGCGTGATTGATCACAAGAGATTCAAGTGGTGTTGTGCAGGTTTTAATTGAAGATTAAAGAAGATTTGAAGACGAAGAAGATTTCTTATTGGTTTCTCATATCTTTATGTTGCACAAACCTTGATCGGCTGGGATCCAACTAGAATTGGATTTATTTGATTGATAGTTGCGTGAGATTGGCATTCACAATATATTTCTTTGATATTTATTTGGATTGAGTGTGAATCTAAACTTGACTACTTTTGTAGTTATTGGATATATTGATTTAACCAGGCAAAGGAGTTTATTAGCTTAAACGGAAGAGCCTTTGCATAAGACTTGAGATATCTTATCTTAAGGAATCAATAGAGTTATTACCAAACAGATCTGTTGTTCCTTTACTGTATGGAATACGATCCAAAGGAATTGTTCCAGTGCGTGCACTCATCGAAGTCGGAAGCGCGGGGATACTGAGAAAACTAAGTGAACTAGGGGTAGTTGCTTGGTCTCAACTATACGAAGTTGGTTTAGATTTTGTATAGCGGCTTAATTCTGAGAGTATTCAATTTTGGACTAGGTCCCGGGATTTTTCTGCATTTGCAGTTTTCCTCGTTAACAAAATCTTGCTGTGTGATTTACTTTTATTTTCCGCAGTTATATTTGTTTATATAATTTAAAGTAAATTACACAAACGTTAACTCCGATATACTTGATAGTGATCTTATAGAGTTTGGTTAAGTCTGAACCTATTGTCAAGTATCATACTTCGTTGTTGTATTGTCTCGATCTTGTATTCATAGTCAATCACACGAGTTATCTTGTTGTCGTATTGTCTCGATCTCGTATCCATAGACAATCACACAAAGTGTGAACCGATTTGTTGTATTGTCTCGACTCAGTCTATAGATAATCACTTTCGGTAGAGGACTTATAGGTGGATAAATAAAAGATTGTGGTGTATTTGGGTACCCTCGTCTTTTCAAGTTCACGCTAACTCATTATGTCAATTATCTTAACTTCTTTTCTCGATGCATTGCTTGTACTGTTATTGCCAATTTATTGTCGTACATTTAATGTAATTCCAAACAGTAATGTTATCTATTTTATTACCTTGGATTACAATTCAATGCATTGCTTCTTTACTTCCAGTGTTTGATATAACATATTTTTGGCTTAATGTACTTAGAAATACTTTCCCAATGAATTAGATTTATATCAAGTTAAAAAGGAAAGACTTTAACCTCGAAAACACCTTCATTCATTACTACTAGATATATACAGACTCAATATCCATACTCTATGATCTAAATGATCGTGCCGAAAGTAAATACTTCTAAGAAAAAAAATGTTAACACCAATCAAATATTTTTATAGATTCAAATACTTAACAAAAAGCCTGCAAAACCAACAATCTAACATAGTTTTCATATAAAAACTTGGACTACCAACAAATTCAAAAAATAAAGCCTTATTATCTGATTTAGGTGTTGCAAACAGGAGACCAGAGCACCCCTTTCAGTCAAGCTCATATTTAATCCGACCGTTCCGAATGAGACAAAATCTCACTACAATGTCTTTCGTTTGTGCCTTCATTTCGAACTGAATGAGTCTTATTAGAATGACTTCCATAGTTATTCTCAAATGATACTTCCTTAAGTACGTAATTGACGCTTAGGACAACTGCGAGCAAAGCATGGGCCTTCACAGATAAAGCATCCCTTCAACTTATTATCCGTTGGGAATGCAACTTCACTTTTTTGGCATATCCTTTCTCTTTTTGTTTTCATACGCCTTATCCTTGCCCATACTAGTCTGGCTTTGCAAATCTCTAGTTGGCTTATTGTCTACAAGGTTCTTATAATGTGGATTGCAGTTGTAATATCCTGCACAACATACCTCTTGAGTTCAGAATTCACCCAAGGTTGACAACCTGATAAAAACTAAAACATCTGGTCCTTTTTAGTCATACCACGAACTTGAAGCATCAGCGAAGAAAAAAAATTGGCGTAATATCTTGGTCTATGTACTCGTCTGATTCAACTTATGTATTTTTCGCTTTTTTGGTCAAGCATCATCACTTAGCAAGAACTGAGCCCCCAATCCCTCTTTCACGACATCTAAAGTCATTACTTTAAGGTTTCCAACAATATCATTTTCCTTGTTCAAGGTTTTCCACAGATACATTGCCCCACCTTCAAGGAAGTTACTGGTTAAAGTCACTTTTTGGTCCTCCACTATTTTATGTGCTATGAAGTGTTGCTTGATATCACGAGAACCCATGTAAATTTTAGGTTCAAGGAATTGATTCGAGCAATTTTCCATCTCATTCGCCCTTGTAAATGGACTATTACTAATAAGATTGCAAAACTTTATCATCTCCCCGGATATGTGTTGTATATGGATTGAAAGCATGAACTTCACATCACTGAATTACCCCTTTTATTAAATAATCTCAATTCTGATGGTGTTAAACGAATAAGTTTCATCACCGAGATGTGCTTCTATTGCATTCATTCATTCATCAGCGATTGGAACCAATCAACACTTCTTACTTTGAGTATATCTAGTCAGGCATTCTCTTCAGCACATAAATTTTATTTTTTACTGTAACATCTACAGCGATAGACTAAAGGTTGCAAAATTGCTCAAGATGATCGAATTTACCTGGTAATTGTTCTTCAATCATACTTCCATTAGTATCCATATTAATGCAATTTCTACTCAAAGAATGTCGCTTGATACTCGATAATGAAAGAAAGATAAAGAGAAAAGATGCAATCGTGTATCCTATCACAAATACACTCTATTTTCGTCGTGAACTATCATAACTCTGATACCCAAAAATTTCACAACCTCAAATGTCCCATCAATTTTCTTTAGGATGCAACAAAGACAACAATGGTTTTAATACCTTAATAACCAATCACTGCTCAATCTTACACACTTCTAAATGTAAGTGCAATACCAAATTCTTTGGTACTTGGCAACAAAAGATTTTTTTCTTTTGCTTATTCCCGTAACTTTTCATGTCCTTATAAGCATAAAAGGATTGTCAATGCTAATACTTTCATACTCAGTAAGAATAGTAACACAAATATTGATGCAACACTTCTTTATTGCCTCAAACGGAAGAATACCAAACACATGTCCATCTTGGATTTACAAACATAATATGATTCCTTGTACTTGTAGTGTTTTCTAACATGACTTCCTTCTCACTATTTTACAATGATTTTACATTATTTATACAACAGAAACAATTACCAAAAACAGTGCATGATATAAAAGTCTTGGACAAACATCTGCCAAAGAAACAGTTTTCACAACCGCCTAAACTGATGCATAACTGACCAGCCTTCTGCAATTCATTTTATCCATGCCACACCTGTCCCAAGTGGTTGTCAACACTCTAATAAATCTATGAACTTGATTTATAACCATTCATTCTTGTCCCTTAACTCTGGCACATGTGTAAAGCCAGTAACTAACTTGTGACCATCACATTTAAGCGAACGTTGCATCGTTGTGCATTTTCATGTCGTGGCCTGGACGCTTAAGCTACATCAAACTCATGTCGAGATGCTTCTTAATTGATGCCATCATGCATCATATACTTTAATTATCCGAGTAATAGACAATAGTAATGCATTTGATCCACCACTGTCTTGCATGGAATTTCCAGGCTTCGATCAGGTCTTGGACCAATGCATATGACATCGCATGGCCTATTTTATATCCTTGCATCATCCTTGAGCTAGGCTAACTCAAATTCCCGGGCATGCATCAGTTCACCATCTCATGTTGCGCTTTTCCTTCGCTATGAAGCTTCATTCTGTTGTCCAATATGTTTCATTGATATGCCATTGACTAGCTCGGTAATACACATAAATTTTCGTTTTCCGTAAAATTCCTCGTGGTTAGATAGTCTAGATTTAAGTGTCCAAAGTTAATAAAAACTAGCGGATCCATAATTTCATAGCTTCCTTGTAATATTAATCTCCCCACTCTCTTTTTTCATGATGTTTCAGTCCATGTGGGATGAAAATTTAAAACTAACCAGTAATTCTAAAATATGTCAGAGCCGTATTAGCAGAAAATTTGATAGGATTATCAAATTTAAAATTTAAAATTTTGTACGAATTTTTATTGGATCTTCGTAACAAAAAAAAAATCAAAAAAAAATCATAAACCCCATCTCTATCTTCACAAATCAAAAAATTTCTCTATATTTCCAGGTCATCAGGTTAAAGAGACGTACTGGTGCTTTATGCTTAGGATAGTCAAATAATATTTTTGAACTAATCTATATTTCGGCATGATCTTGTGCGTGACTCCATTGCTGACATGTGTTTTCGAGCTGGTGTTCCAGCTAGGAAGGAAGCTGCCTTGGGGTTTATGGCTAATGATGGTGGTGCCTTACGTCTTGCATATATTTAAGTCCACAATTGGGACAGTGGTCGGGACATGTGCTTAGATATGACTGGTTTTTTCCCTTTACTGGTGTGTGTGTGTGGGGGGGGCGGGGGGGCGCGGGGCCGGGTGTTACGGCCATGCTTAGATTTGAGTAATGCTATTACTCGCAAAAGGAAAAAATACTTTGACAAGTGTTTGACTCAAGGTTATGGCTTTGGTACATTGTTTTTCACGACATTTGGTGAGCTTGGTAATGACACGGTTGTTTTCTTAAAGAGTTTGCGTAATCATTTGTCTAGGTTTGATGTTAGTGCAAAGAAATGTAATTTCTTTTTTCACAGATTAGGGATTGTGATTCAGAAAGGTGTTGGAGCCCAGCTTGTCGTTAGGATTCCAACTAGCTTATTGTCGTCGGATGATTAAAACTCTGTATACATATTTTGCTAAGTTCGCTAAAAAAAATATTTAAATATTTAGTTTCTTATAATTTTCTCGCTAATACAATTTCATAGTGCATGCTTGGGTTTAGTCTTTTGATGCGCTATGCTTATAGTATACCAGTGATATTTGCGACTCTATGCTTATAATAGGTGATGTCAATAGAATGGAAGATAAATAAATATTTAGAATTATGCTTTTTCCAGTAATTGAATAAAAGTAGTGGTGGATACCTGTTGATGGATAAAAACTATTTACTAGTTTTTGAGGAAAAGTGGAGAGTTGTGCGTATTGATGGATACTCGATTAAGCAAATTTCCTAAACCTTTAACAGATGCACTGCACGAGATTGCTTTGAGTTCGAGATATCAATCAGTATGACTCCGTCCTAAACCAAGACAATGGCCGTTCGAGAGTCAATTGGGTCACAAAGAGGGATGAGGGTCCATCTGTATGAGGGAAGCTGAGAATTGTGTGAGATCAATGATGATTGAAGTATTGTGGATGTGTTAGAGACTTCTGCATGTTTGATGAACCATCAGTGAATTCTGATCAGATTGATTAAGTTATGTTCAGTAGTGTTCGACTGAGATCCGTTGAATTGAGTTAAGTTGTGTTATTAAATCATAGGTTGATGAACTTATTTATATTGTAAAAGTAGTTAACACATTGATCTCCAGTAAGTGTGACGGTTGCAGAGAAGTGGAAGAATGTGGGAGTGGGAAATCATGGTTGAACCAGTTCCACATTGCGCGGGAGACTTGGTTGATTTCCATCCACTACTTTGCTAACTCCTTCAACTGCTAGCCTGACTTACTCACATTTCCCATCGTGGATGTACTGTTATATAGCAGGTGTTGTAGGCCGCCAGATCAAAATCCTAATGAATATCCCCCCATATGACATGATTGATGTATCATGTATATGGAGTCTGTGAGGCATACGTGTATTTAATTGGTCAATTATTGACTTGGCTAGTCCATGAGTCTTAGCCTTGATGAGTCGATCATATTTGACGAATGTGATATGCTTTGTTACTCATGAATTGAGCATAAGGTGTCTTCTGGGACATCAATAATGCATAGACATCGAGTCTGATGAATTGTGACATATCATTGTTCCGGCTGAGGCATCAATGATAATCAGATGTTTTGGATTGATAAACGTCGGTCTGATGAGATTGCTGGATCATGACCTACTCTGATATGTCAAGTATTTGGCAGAAAATTAGATATTGCTGAGTTATTATAGAATTCTCATGTCAAGAGTTGTCGAATGACGTAGGAATTAGAATATTGGACGAATGGTCGTCCAAGTCCAATGTGATGTTGCTTGAACAGTCAAGCAACAAAAATATTGATAGAAGGACCGAATATTAAATATTAATTAAAATATTGATATCTGGATCAATATGAAAATTATTGACATTCATCGGAATTATCATAAGACTGAAACCTTAATTTTGGAGAACCCTGGATCCAGGAGATGGAGGACTATCCAACATGGGTAGAGAAGTCAACCAACCAATGGGTATGAGGACGACCATTGGTGGTGGACAGACCGGCTAGGCGGTGTACAGAGGATTGTCCAACTGGTGGAATGAGGATTTGAGGATTATTCAAAAATATATAGAGGATTATCCAAAATATGGATTAAGAAATGTGGGACGGCCGACCATGGTGGTCAAGTGACCGGTCATGGTGGTGGACGGGCCACCATGTCGACGTGCGTCCATTCGTGAGAATTTAGGTATTTTTGTTGAAAGTTTGTGCAATATTTTGTATTTTCATAAGAGTTTGATCTTGACTGAAACTCTCCATTTTCGCATGAATGAGCAAGTAGGGTTTTGCACGAACATCCAATATTTTTGGAATATTAAAACAATGATATTTTAATATTTATTGGTGAAAAAGACCCAATGGTCGTGGGACCATTTGACTTGTAGGCTTTTTTGGAGAATTGAGCAATATTTGACAAAAATATGGAAAACCAAGAGTTTACATGAATGTGGAAATCAAGAGTTGTGGGACCCGTCGCAGCATGTCC
This sequence comes from Papaver atlanticum, assembly GCA_023531105.1. NCBI lineage: Eukaryota > Viridiplantae > Streptophyta > Magnoliopsida > Ranunculales > Papaveraceae > Papaver > Papaver atlanticum. Next base: position 2,372,245 of record JAJJMB010011095.1, read on the forward strand.
GGCCGGTGGGCCCGGTCCCATGCGTCTTTTTTATTATTATTTTTCCTTTCCTATTTTGCATAGCTCTCCATACATCCACATTAATTCGTCTATATTTTTGGGTGCTGGTTCGTGCATTATTATTAAGTACACCCACACCATTTTCTCGGGACTTACTCGATGGTGGCCCATATGCCCAAAAGGTGAATATTTATCACTAATACATGGAATTCAGCTGAGAAAAGCCGTGATTTAAGTAATAAAATGTTGTGATGAAAATAGAATATTTTCTAGGAATTTGATTGATGAACTGCACTAAAATTAATTAATTGATGGCTCTATACTAGCAGGCAATCTGTCTAGGAACATTATATTTATTCGAGAATCGAGGTATAAGATAGTGGAAGCATCATACTCATCCTGAACATTTATTCTGTATAGTCAGAGAACGTTGCGACATCCTGAAGACGTTGTTGCTCTATGCCAGTGGTCAATCCATCTAGGAGCCATCCAATCATTCTCGATTCTATACGGAAGTGTGTACTGGAATTGCTCAGTATAAATGACGAAATATGCAGAATATTGAAAGCTCAACTGAGAGGCTTTAGTAGTACATATTCATGCATGCTCTGAAGAGGCTACACACTCAGTCAGAGATCATCGTGACATGAGCTTTCATGTCTAAATTCTAAAATATGAATTTCATGTATTCGCTTGAAGCTAGGTTAAAAATATATAAAATTATAATTTTATGATTTTAGCCTTCGTCAAAAATCCACCATCAACAATACCATAAAAATCTAGTTACACACTCTCTCATTGTACTTAATTATTTTGGTTTATCTTTCTTATTAATCTTTTTAAATCAGAAATTCATATCTCTTTGGTTAGTTTATTAGAAATATTAGTCATTGGTATTTGCGTTGCTCCCCATTTATTTTTACAATTAAAAATTTATTTTTAGATCTCCTTAACCCCCTAGCCTAGTATTGGAGTTGGAGATGTACTTAATTATAGAAAATTAATTTTATTTGTTACTAAATGGGATGACTTATTAAAGTACAAATAAAAATTATTTAGACTTTCATATAGATGATCTCGACTCCTGGTAACGGAAATGGTTAATATCGTGGACAACTGGAAATAATATTGTTAGAGCACTGCTCGGTCGAACTCGCAAGCGTTGATATCTCAAGCTTGTTTGTCAAGTTTAGTTGATCAAAACTATATACTTGATTTCTAGTCTACTTCTAGCTAGATCTCGGATTAGGCAAAAATTGATATGATTTTGAAGTTGTAGTAAAAATGATTCGAACTCTAAGACTTGTAAAGATTCGAGTTTTTAAATTTAATAAAAATATACAATAATATTACAAATGGTGCAAGAGGTACTGGAACTAAGGATTCGGCCAATCTTCATAACATAAAGTTCAATTATTTATTCTCAACAATTTTAGCTCAAGAAATGTAAACATGGACTCTTATTTTTGCCAAGGTAGATTCTAAAAACATTAGTTATAAATCGTAAGCATGGGACATCAAACATCTAAGCAAGCATGACCCATCTAATAAAATAATAACTAATTAATCAAAATCATATTTCAATTAATATTAGTGCAAAAGTCATAATAAAGAATAAAATAAATTTACCCATGTATGAAGTTCGGCCTCCTCCGTCGTCCCAGTGTTGGGGTTTAACTCATCATGTCGAAAACACACTCAAAATATGTATTCATGGCTCAAAAAGTGTTTACAAGAAGAGAAAATAATGAAACAGGAAATCTGCAACAGCACAGGTGCGTTACAGACCGTCTGTTTCAACTCTCAACTGTTATGATGAAGATAATCGTTACAAATCTGAAGATAAATGTTACAGAAGAGGATGAAGAAACTGTTACAATGAAGATAAATGTTGCAAACCAGTTGAAGAAACTGTTACAACTAGTTGAAAAAACCGTTACGACGGATGAAGAAACCGTCACCATTTCCCTGTTCTTCACGAGCAGCAGCAGCAACAACAACAGAGTTCTGAAAAATCTTGATTCACGCCTCCTGAGCTCTCCTCTCGACACCTCTTCTCTGAGTCCCCAACAACTATTTATAACCCAACAACATCGAAATCTCACGTAATAACTTCATATAATTCTCCATAATACTTCACGGCCTGTTTAGGAAATAATTCAGATTTTTGATTTCTCCACGCGTTCTGAAGCTGCCAAATTGCCATATTTATCTCTGCCACGCTCCAAAGTATTGCTCGAGCCAACAAACTTGCACAGAACTCGTTCAAACTTCTCAAAATCCCGTGAATATCTTTTCCATGCACGAACTGCCCTGTTCTCAACTCTTGGATTATCTAGCCAAATTCAGTCGAAACTAAAGCTAAAAACATGTTTATTAGGTCATATCACAACTACCCATCAAAAATCAGCCCTTGAATCTACCTCCAACCCCATCAAATCTTTGATCGAAATTCTGCCAGTGAATGAAATGATTTCCCGCCAAAACAAGAAATTCAAATTAAGAAGAAGGGGTGCCCTGAATCCAAAACGTGGATGCCTTTAACAGCTCGGCTGCCTTGGGGGCGCCCTTATCCATTTTGAGGGTTCCTTTAGTAATTTTGGTGGGTGCCTTTTAACACTTTTTCTGGGGTGTTTTCAACACTTTTTCGGGGTTCCTCCGGTGTATTTCTGGGGTGCTTCCGGTGCATTTATGGGGTGCCTTTAGTACTCTATCCTGGGGTGTAAAATACCACTTTTCGAGCCAATTTTGCCGCAAGAGCTTATTCCCTAGAAAAGACTTAAAACAACTTTATTAGAAATAAAATGAGTCCTAGATAATGTGGTTTTGGGTGAAAATGCGTCACACTTACGTGCTTATCATTAGGCTAGAAGTGTGTAGTTGAGATTTAGACTTCACAGCGTTCACCAATTAAAGAAGAAGATCCACTAAAGAGCTTGGAGGAACTTCATCGACAAAAGGTATGTGGAGACTAAAATTTATCTATCACTCAGAAGTTTATTCTATTATATCTTCTAATGAGACTAAGTCGTATAGCTATATAGACTTTTACATTATACACATTTGATATTTTGAGCCGAGTTTATCTCGCTTATCTATTTCTCGAAATATGTGTTGGAAGCTTTTAGCTTTAGCTAAGTCCATCGTATTCTTGACGAGATTAGTTGGAAACAAAATATTAAGTCAAAAGATGATCATGTGAAAATTACCTTGAAACATCTTATATGATTTGTGTGAGACAATCATTTGATGTCGACTTGGGAAGTTTCGTATTGATCGATTAATCACTTGAAAATTACTTGCAGCTAGTGGTATGTGTGAGATTACCATTGTTGTCTTCCAAGGATGTTTCAATGATTAAATGAGAGGTTCTGGATATAATACAGGTTGTATACTTTGTATACTAATTGTGCAAGTGTAGTTCAGGTCCGGAACTATTGTTCACGAACTCTGTTTGCGAACTGGTTTACCTGTGAAAAGGTTCGGAGCTTGTGTTCTTGTACCATGTTTGTGAACGGGATAGACAAGGCCAAGTCCGGAACTCCTATTCGCGTATGCTATTTGCGATGACTGGACAAAGCCAAAGTCCAGACTTCTTGTTCGCGTACTCAGTTTGCGAACAAATTGGTTATGTTCTAAAATCGGTAAAGTGTGATTTTCATACTCATGAACTCAGGATTCGTTTGCGAACTAAAGTCCCTGGAACTTTAATATATTAAGGTATGTGAAATAGTTTTACAAACCGTGGCATTATGTTCATGAAATTGGTTCTTGTATAAGTACTTTGTACAATTACAAACAAAACCGATTTTGCTTCAAATGGTTCGTATACATATTCCTATAATATGATGAACATTTGAACAACTCTCTTGAAACACACTTAGATTCATTTGATTATCTATCATGATTGATTGATCATCATATTTGATCTAGAACTGTTAGATGAATATGGCTAAGTTATAAGTGTTAATATGGCTAACTCCGGTTAACTATTATTGAGCCAACAAGGTATACACGTTTGGGTACGGTTCATCCATATCTAAATATAAGTATACTTCATTTGTGTGTATCAAGCTAATACCATCTAACGGTGGAGATTGATTACTTAATTTCTAAGCAGACTTAGCTTGAGTCTTAAATAAGGAGTTCATCTAACGGTGAATATTGAATGCTTTGTTACTAAGCTATCTTAGCTTTGATTGTAAGCAACCCTGATTTGAAAGACTATATAAGGGAGAAATCTAGCATCTGTGAAACCTAATACCGACACTTCTGTGTGTCCTAGTTGCAAACTAGAGTCGATTCTCCTTTAACCTAAGTTTTCCAAAACCATTATTAGGTTAACGACTTAAAGACTTCATTTGGGATTCGTGAAGCCAGATCCAACTATTTTCTCTGTAGTTGCGTATTCTGATCTTACTTATTCTATCATATTGAGTTTTATCTTCTCTAAGATTTACTCGAGATTCGTCTCCGATAGGTAAGATACAAAAAGTAATCACAACAGTTGTTCGTCTCAGACTCTTGTGATTCAGCAATAACTTCTTCTGTTAATCAGTTAGGTTATTGTGAGGTGACTAATATTTCTAGGTTGCTCTTTGGGAGTATAAGACCGGATTATTAGTTGAGTTTTTTGTTCACCTTGATTTATCTTAATACGGAAACAAAACCAAGAATAAACATATATGTGGGAGACAAATTTGTTTATAAGTTTTCGACTTTGGGTCGTAGCAACTCTTAGTTGTGGGTGAGATCAGCTAAGGGAATTAAGTTCGGAGAGTCCTGCTAGGTTTCAGAGACTTAAGGGACGCGACTGTACCTTAATCGGTGTGAGACTTGGTTAGGGCTCAACTACATTCCAGTCCAAAGTTAACTTGTAGTAGGCTAGAGTCTGTAGCGGCTTAATACAGTGTGGTGTTCAAATCTGGACTAGGTCCCAGGGTTTTTCTGCATTTGCGGTTTCCTCATTAACAAAATTTCTCGCGTCTGTGTTATTTCATTTCCGCATTATATTTGTTTATATAATTGAAATATCACAGGTTGTGCATAGTTCAATCACAGTTGATAAATCCGACCTTATTTGTTGGATATAACTTGATTGACACTTGGGCATTGGTCTTTGGTACCGTCCAAGTTATTCTCACATCAATTAGGCTCACGGATTTCTATCTATTCGATTTGCTTGTATTGAGAAATAGATAAAGCTCTTTGATATATTTCTTGATTGAGTCTCACTTTTAAGTTGGTGCTCTCGGAATTATATTGGGGTTTAGTCCATACAGATTACCGAGCGAATTATTGGGTGTGGTTGTTATACCCCCGCTTTTTCAAATATATAGGAAAAATATATTTTTATATACTAATTCGGTTTTTCTCTCTTTCCCTCTGTCAGACGCATAACCGTTTTCCCCCAAAAACTACTCCTATTTTTTCTTACCTTCTTCATCCTAAAAGCAAGATTTTCTCGGTTTATGATATGAGATGTCATATCTTCCGAGCAAATCTAGATAACATTATTACCACCACTTGTGTAAATAAATAAAAATCGCATTTTTGGTGAAATTATGGTTTGGTTTTCTGTTTTTCTTTCCTGTTTAAATAAATAATATATCTATGGAAATTCTATGTCATATGATGTTTCAACGCGCTTTTACAACGATTTATTAGAGTCCCTGGTATTTTCTGAAGGACCTTTGAAAAGGTTTCAACAATTGGTTTAAATAGATCATTGAAGATGACTTATTCCGGCATTGGCGTAGATCGACGTTTCTATGAAGATCCATGGTTATCGGTTTTGATCGTGATGATCATTTACTGTGCATATTACTCTCCATTTACGGGTCTTTAGTCTTATCGAAGAAGAAGAAAAAGACAGGTTCAAGTGGCATAATTAGAATTCAAATGCCATCCCCTCAATATCAACGTCTACTTATGTGAAAATCATGTTTTCGATACTCATATTGTATACAGTACTTTTGTGATTCATGATATATGTATTTTTTCATGTTTTTCATCTCCGATGTATTTGATCAAGAATTATTGAAATTAATAAATTTACCCTTTAAAAAAGGTTTTCCTTATATCTCATCCCCACTTTCCCTATTTCCAATCCACGTAAAATCATATCCACATAATCCTGTTTACCACCCATATACACTTTCATATATACATTTTATATAAACCCAATAACAAAACTGCCTAGTTACTTAAAAAAAAAAAAAAAGTTACGCCATCACTTTTTCTTGTCCATGTCCACCACCGGCCACTACTTCCTCTATTCCATCTCTACAATCCACCTCCACCTTTAATCACATCTTATTTCTTTTTTGCTTCTAGCATGTTCATAAGTTTGTTTGTTCATTATTTTCCTTCTTGCCAAATGAAAATCGCAGGACAAAAGTTTAGTATCCTAAAGTGAAATAAAGTGCAAAAAGACAAGTGAAGGCGTCTCTAACCAAGAGTCCTAAAATCATTGGATGTCAATTCCTTCCCATCATGGATTCAATTAATTTCAAACGCTACAATTTGGAAAGGCAAATTACTCACAATTAGTTATCTAAAGTAGACTGCCATACGGCGGAAGATGCCATAAACGGCTGTCGCGAGTCTAATGATTGTTCTTAACAGTTACAGATCGTTCTTTTACCTTTATTTATCGTTATTGAGCGAGTGTAGAAATGGTAAAGTGATTAATGAATTGGTCTTCCACAACTGGCCAACTGTTGTCATATGTAATCGTCCGTAACTGGACGACTATAATCATTAGCTGTTGTTTTTAACTGGAAGACTAGTTCTTCAAAAGTTAAAAAAAAAAACATTGATGATTAAAAAGGTTATGAATTATGTTAATTACTATCCTAGTTTACCAATTAATTATTGATTAATTCATCCATGTCTCAGCAAAACAAACGACAAAAAATATATAAAAAAAGGGTGTGTAATACTAATTAATAATAAGAATCTAATCTCAGATGTTTAACTCGATAGTTTTTGGTTCTGTTGAACGAAAATAAGAGATCAACGAAGAAGAAGATAGATAAATATGGTAACAATGTAGTTAAAGTCAATTGACTTTTGTTAGAGCACTGCTCGGTTGAACTCGCAAGCGTTGCTATCTCAAGCTTGTTTGTCAAGTTTAGTTGATCATAACTATATACTTGATTTCTAGTCTACTTATAGCTATGTCTCGGATTAGGATAAAATGTGTAGTTGAGCTTTAGACTTCACGGCGCTCACCAATTGAAGACGAAGATCTACTGAGGAGCTTGGAGGAACTTCATCAACAAAAAGTATGTGGAGACTAAAACTTATCTATCACTCAGAAGTCTATTTTATTTTATCTTCTAATGAGACTAAGTCGTATAGCCATATAGACTTTTACATTATACACATTTGATATTTTTAGCTGAGTTTATCTCGCTTATCTATTTCTCGAAATATGTGTTGGAAGCTTTTTTCTTTAGTTATGTTCATCATATTCTTGACAAGTTTAGTTGGAGACAATTTATTTGTTGGAAACTAAATATTAAGTCAAAAGATGATCATGTGAAAATTACCTTGAACATCTTACATGATTTGTGTGAGACAGTCATTTGATGTTAGCTTGGAGAGTTTCGTATTGATCATTCGATCACTTGAAAATTACTTCAAGCTAATGGTATGTGTGAGATTACCATTGTCGTCTTCCAAGGATGTTTCAATGATTGAAATGATAGTTTAGAATAATTATCCATGTCTGGATACAACACGGTATGCCTACCTAGTATGTGAACTGTATTATGATGATTCAGGTCCGCAACTCTTGTTTGAGTACCTAGTATGCGAACGGATTTACCTGTGAAGGTCAGGAACTATTGTTTGCGTACCTAGTATGCAAACGGGTTTACCTGAGTTGGGTCCGAAATAGTTGTTCGCGAACCGGGTTTGCGAACAGCTTGACTAGGCCAAGGTCCGGAGCTGCTGTTTGCGTACTTAGTTTGCGAACACAGTGGTTAAGTTCTAAAATAGGTTATGTATGATTTTTATACTCATGAACTAAAACATTTATGATTTAAGGAATGCAAATTAACTTTGCAAACCGTAGCTTAATGTTCATGAATTGATTCTTATATAAGTACTTTGTACGATTACGAATCAAACCGATTTTGTTTCAATTTGTTTATATATATTTCTATGAGATAGTGAACAATTGAACAACTCTATTTGAAGAACAATTAGATTCATTTGATTATCTTTCATGATTGATTGATCATCATATTTGATCTAGAAGTGTTAGATGAATATGGTTAAGATAAAAGTGTTCATATGGCTAACTTCGGTGAACTATTATTGAGCCAACTCAATATACATGTTTAGGTACGGTTACCCATATCTAAGTATAAGTATATTTCATTTGTGCGTAACAAGCTAAGACCATCTAACGGTGGAGATTAATTGCTTAATTTCTAAGTAGACTTATCTTGAATCTTAAATCAGGAGTTCATTTAATGGTGAATATTGAATGCTTTGTTACTAAGCTATCTTAGCTTTGATTATAAGCAACCCTGATTTGAAAGGCTATATAAGGGAGAACTCTAGCAACTGGAAACCTAATCCCGATACTTTTCTGTGTCCTAGTTGCAAACTAGAGTCGATTGACCTTTAACCTAGTTTTTTCCAAAACCATTATTAAGTAAACAACTTGAAGACTTCATTTGGGATTCGTGAAGCCAGATCCAACTATTTTCTCTGTAGTTGCGTATTCTGATCTTACTTGTTTTATCGTATTGAGTTTTATCTTCTCTAAGATTTACTCGAGATTTATCTCCGATGGGTAAGATATAAAAAGTAATCAAAACAGTTCTTCGTCTCAGACTCTTGTGATTCCGCAATAACTTCTTCTGTTAATCAGTTAGGTTATTATGAGGTGACTGAAGTTTCTAGGCTGCTTTTCAGGAGTATAAGACCGGATTATTAGTTGGTTCCTGTTTACCTTGATCTTTGTATCAAAAGACGGAACAAAAACATAATAAAGAATAGACATAACTGTGGGAGACAGATTTGTTTATAAGTCTTCAACTTTGGGTCGTAGCAACTCTTAGTTGTGGGTGAGATCAGCTAAGGGAATCAAGTGCACAGAATCCGGCGTGGTTCTAGAGGCGTAAGGAACGTGAATGTACCTTAATCAGTGTGAGACTTGGTTAGGGCTCAACTACATTCCAGTCCGAAGTTAACTTGTAGTAGGCTAGTATCTGTAGCGGCTTAATACAACGTGGTGTTCAAAACTGGACTAGATCCCGGTTTTTTTTTTTTCCATTAGCGATTTCCTCGTTAACAAAATTTCTGGTGTTTGTGTTATTTCTTTTACACATTATATTTGTTTATATAATAGAAATATCACAGGTTGTGCATTGTTCAATCGATTGATAAATCCGACCTTGATTGTTGGATAGAACTTGATTGACACTTGGGCATTGGTCTTTGGTACCGTCCAAGTTATTTCTCATATCAATCAGGTTCACGGATTTCTATCTGTTCGATTTGATGATTGTGTTGAGAAATAGAGATAAATCTCTTTGATATATTTCTCGATTGAGTCTCACTTTTAAGTTGGTGCTGTCTTAATTATATTGGAGTCTAGTCCATACAGATTGTCGGACGAATTATTGTTTGTGGTTGTTATACCCCCGCTTTTTCAATTGGTATCAGAGCAGGATAACACACTAAGTCCTCATAAGTCTGTGTTTGTAGAAATCTGACTCTATGGACAGAAGTGATATCTTTGACAAATGCATTACTAGGAATAAAAAATATGTTTCTTTTGAATCTATTAAAGAGAAAGACTTGTTCGACTCAAATATAGATGAACATCTTGTTCCCATGAAATAGACAAATATATATAAGTGTTATCCTCCTTACCTTACCGATGAGTCTAACTCTGAAGTAGAATGGGAAGCAGTCAAAGAAAGTGCAGCAATTCTAAAACAAGCTAGAATTCAATCCACTAAAATTATTAGGATGAAACACAAAGTCAATATACTTATTGGTATGGTTAATGATCGTGACTCTCAATTAAAGATTCTCCGTGAAGAAAAACCGAAGGAAGCTTGTCAAGAAATTTACTTGTGGCCAAACTGGAAGAGAATGCTTCAGAGATTAAATGGTTATTGAGTAATCCTCTATTTAATGCAAAGTTTGTTATGAAGAGTCCATTATACCTATTGCTTCTGATAAAACTGAGATATTAGAAAATGTGACTACTTGTAATCATGTTTCTCTAATGAAATCGGTTTCAGAAGCTAAATTGCGGACCCTTCTTATTACTAAAGATGTGTGTGTATCTTCCTCAAATCAATGAATCACCACATCTCACGGAAGGAAGAAATCTTCTAACGATGTTGTTAAACCTATTAACTCTAATCACTCAGGTGATCAGAAAGTGTGTCTCTTTTGTGATACGAAGGGACATGTTCGACGGAAGTGCAAATTAAGGTTGGATGAAAACTACATTGGTCGACTCCAACACACCTTAGATTTAATTCTCAAAGGTGTAACTGATATTCGTATGTCCAAAACAATCCGTTTTAGAACTCACCCTGTGAAACCTTCCAGGAAAATCACTTCAGTTTGCTCTTCTAATGTTCGAACCTGTAATAGTAGCTTTGACACAAATCGGTCAAGGAGGTTTCAAAAGAATCCTCCTCAAACTAGTTTTGGAAATGGTTTTCAAAGTGTGAAAAAGGTAGAATAAGGTGTAAAAAACAATGGTGATGTGAAGGACAACCTAAATCTGATAATTTAAGGGTACAAATATCTTATCAACATGCTGTCAAATTCCTCCAGCCAAACTTCTTCAGGTAAGGATTCAAACTTGGTTTCATACTTCGATTGAAAGGACGAGGGTACCCAAATACACCACAATATTTAATTTATCCACCTATAAGTCCTCTTACCGAAAGTGATTGTCTATGGACAAAGTCGAGACAATACGACAAATCGGTATTCACACTTTGTGTGATCGTCTATGGATACGAGATCGAGACAATAAAACAATCAAAGTGTGATTACTTGATAATAGGTTCGGACTTAACCAAACTCTATAGGATCACTATCAAGTAAAGCGGAGTTAACGTTTGTGTAATTTACTTTAAATTATAATAACAACAACTATAATTGCGGAAAGGAAAAGTAAATGACACAGCAAAATTTTGTTAATGAGGAAACCGCAAATGCAGAAAAACCCATGGACCTAGTCCAGAATTGAATACTATCATAATTAAGCCGTTATACAAAATCTAAACCAACTTCGTATAGTTGAGACCAGGCAACTAACCCTAGTTCACTTAGTTTCTTCAGTATCCCTGCGCTTCCGACATTCAATGAGTGCACGCACTAGAACAATTCCTTTGGATCGTATTTAAAAGAGTAAAGGAACAACAAATCTGTTTGGTAACAACTCTCTTGATTCTTTAAGATAAATATATCTCAAGTCATATGCAAAGGCTCTTCCGTTTAATCTAATAAACTCCTTTGCCTGGTTAGATCAATCCAATCTCTATTACCTAAGCAATAGGATTCAGATTTGTAACAATCAAAATAGATCTCAAGAGAACTATTAGGCGTTACCGATCTCACGCAACTAATCAATCGAATAAATCTGATTCTAGTTGGATCCCAACCAATCAAGGTTTGTGCTACACAAAGATATGAGAAACCAATAAGAAATCTTCTTTGTCTTCAAATCTTCTTTAATCTTCAATTAAACCTGCACAACACCACTTGAATCTCTTGTGATCAATCATACACATAACGGAGTCTGTTAAAAATGGATTATCACAAGATGTCTTTAGATCTACAAACAGTTCTAAAGATCTCGTCGACACTTCGATCTAGTTTGAGTGAATCTTATATCAGTAGAGAAGATTCTCAAGAATAAACAAGCTAGGTGCAATCAAAGTTCAACAACCGTTAGTCAATCAAATCAATCGAAAACAAATAAAATGCAATTATCTAGTTTCCCACCAACGGTACTCGTAGAGCTTCTTGATCCCACAGAAGTTTTTAGCCGAGCGGTCGTAAGAGATTTCACCTAATTAGGGTACTTTCCTCTCCGATTAGACGGCTCCACAAGAAACAACAAAAAGATGAAGTTTGCCTGGCTCTTAGGATAGTTTGCTAGAAATGCAAACTTGGGTATTTATAGACCAAGGATATTTGGACACCAAGGAATTTCCAAAACCGAAAGTATTCTCAAGATATGCAATAAATGCCCATTCGGTTTTCATAATTCCAGGAAATGCTTTGTCCAATATTTTCCGAAATCTCTCAATAGAAAATCTCCAATTAGTAAATTCACATTACTAATTTTTATTCTCTAGAGATATGCATTTAATTGCTGGTAATTAAAGCATATAAAACTAACAACCTTAATTAGAAGATTCTTAATTTATTTCAGACCGGGATCTCCTTGAGTAATTAAGGAATTTCTTTGAACAATAAAAGATAAAAGTTATTGTTCGTGTTCAAAGTATGTTGACATCTTTTCTTTGTAAATCCTCTTTCATATTTACAATCTTGGAATCGATTATAAAACACTTCCAAACAAGTTTAGAATTGGTTCATCTGAATTCCAAGACAACTATGTGATTGATCAAATACTAAATCACATTTATGGGTTCAATCGGTTCTACCAATCACTAGGATCGGTTATACCTTAATATGGAACACTTGTGATCGGTCACACAAGTTACCAGGACCGGTTACATCAATTACCAGGACCGGTTACCATATACTCATGGTATTGCTTGTGATCGGTCATACCAGTCACTAGGATCGGTTACACCAATTACCAGGATCTGTTACACCAATTACTAGGACCAGTTACACAAATTACAAGGATCGATTACACAACTCTTTTGTGATCGGTCACACCAATTACTAGGATCGGTCACACCAATTACAAATATCGATCATACCATCTCAGGTGATTACTTAGGATTGGTTACACTAATTAATCAAAACTAGTCATACCAAATCATAAGTCAGGCATTGTGATTAGTTATACCAAGATACATAACAAGTTATGATCGGTTCTACCATCTCACACATATTGGTAATCAAAAGATATGCAATGAATAACAATACCAATAATCCTAGCGATTTCCCTTTCGATTCATAAACAAGTTCATGGATGTACTTCCTTTAAACAAATGTAAAACATTGTTTCCTAGGATGAAATCTTCACCTTTACCCATACACATAATCACAATAACATTCATAAGATTATGTCGATGTCATATCTACGAAGTTCAAAAGATAAGCATTATACTTCGTAGTCTAATTCCTTAATACTATGATCATATGATCACGTCTCACTACTAGAATAAAATATTCATACACAGCTTCGTTGTAGCTCGTTACTTCTTCACGTTCTTCAGGTCTTCGAGTAATACTTGTATGTCTCATATTCCTAGACTTTCTAGTCTAACCTATACGAAGTTGTCTCTAGTACATAATCAAGCAACTCTTAGATGAGTTTTGATTAGCTAAAATATGACAACCAAACTTGACATACCAGCGCTTGGTGGGTTCAACCGAGCTATGCTCAAACATCGATGATAGTAAGTTCTATGATTCTTTTTCACATCAAAAGGGATTTCTTCCAAAAATTAGAATAAAAAGGTGGTTTAACCAAGAAAGTTATTCATTTGATGAGCATAATTCTCATACTTGTGTTAATTAATCACAAGGTTTGAAATCTTACTCATGAAAAATCCTACTGGGTAAGATGTGCTAATGATCAGGTATACTTGATGGCAAAAATGTTCTCTGATTAGTTGAGTTATTTTTGTTTTCGATTGATAGCTAGACTATTGCCCACAGACAACGCTGCATTAGTATTTTCGTTGTTAAGTTTTTCTTCAAAGTGTCTACTTGTTGATTTTTTAAAAAAAAATTAGTTGTTACAATTTGCTTGTGCTACTCTTGTGCTCTAAATTTTCCTCTTGTGAGAATATAAAATTTATTGAGCTAAGATTTGTGGGGGAAAAAATCACTTAGCAAAATATTGTTGTATTTCCGTTTTACTCTGTGGATGGGACTTTACAGCATTCCTAAGTTTCCTTTTGTGGGTTAAGTTTGTGTTCGTACGGGTACCCGTTTGATACATGTCACGTACCAACTCTAAAAACCCTAAAAATATTCCCTGTGAAACCGTTACATACCTATCCTATTGAGTTGAGTTCTCTCACTCTAGGTTTTTTTTTTTTGTCAAGAATGTCATCTCCTTCTCGCACTTGCAATTTTATGAAAGGTTTTCATGATAAGGGTATCGGTTACGGATCCAAAGGGAAGAAGAAAAGAACTCTTGTAGAAGTTGATGTTGTCGAATCTTGAAACTCTGAAGATCATCCTGATGTCTCATGCTATTATGCATATACTCATCAAGATGTAGAGCATGATGAGATGGTTTATGCTAAAGTTGTTCATGATTTTCTTAAATACTTTGAGGAAGCAAAACTGCAGGTCGTTGATACTATGAAAGGTCTCGATGTGTTATGAACTGAGTTGAAAAAGGTTAATTCTGACCTTGTTCTCATGAAGACGCATGTTAAAGATCTTCTCAATGAGGATATGTTCTCCGAAGAAGCAGAAGATACTGTCAATCACAAGCTCAAAGGTCTTAAAACTCGTGAGGGTTCCGAAAGTGTACTTTGATTTTAGTTTGTGTTCATTTTTTGGTTCTTTGGAGTTGATTTTATTGTCTAGGAAACTTCTTATGAGAATTTATTCTTATGTTTAAGAAGGATAACTAGGGTTTGGAATAACAAATATTGTGATTACACATAGCTATTTCAACGATTTTCATCTTGCAATGTTTTTAGATTTATTTATTTAAATTCTAAAGTTATTTGGAAGATGATTTTTGCAGTATTTAATCTTTTGATTTTATATATTGCAATTGCTTATGAGATGTATGCCTTTACGTTCGTGAACTGTGCTAGTATCTCATAATTGCTCAAAAGTTAAGTCTATTATGTCTTTATGCAAATATTGATAAAAGATAGAATGAAATTTTGAAAAATTTCGCAGTATTGATCTTTCCCTGATCCACTTTTATGTGAAAGTACTATATGGCTCCGTAAGTTTTCTTATGTTAAGTGTTTCTGATTAAATTAATCAATAAGGTCTCCTTGTGGTTAATTTATTCGAATTTACTGGATACAAATCCATGTGATTTGTTAATGTCCAGAGATATCCTTCTTCTTTTTTCTTTTTTTGTAAAAGTAAGGTCGCTCTTGTTGTTCTCTTGGGAATGACATCAAATAGGGGAGAATTCTTATTGAACTTGTGCTTAATTGCCATATCTTTATCGGGAGTGCGGCCGTGGAATATTGTAGGAGTTATCTTGTATCTTTATAAACTCATTTATGAATACATTAAGTTTCGACTATGTGAAATCATCGAAACAAAGTTGATATGTTCTCTTTTAGTCATGAATTATCTCTTTGAGAATTTCATTATGATCCCGTAGTTTTCGTACCTTTGCCAATTTATGTTGACAAAAAGGGGGAGAATTATTTGGTAGTTCACACTACATACATATGGTTTACGGATCATTATGTAAGGGGGAGTGGTTTTCATTGTAAGATGGAAGTATTGACTAAGGGGGAGTGATACATATCACCATTGTATTATTTCAAAGCTGTGATGCAATAGGACTTTGATTCTGTATAATAATACTATGACACTGTATAACAATGATTGAACATCTGTTTTCTTATTGTTATGGCTACAGATCTTCAACAACAATGATGCTGAGTTGAACACGTTCAGAATCGCTGGAGTACATGGAGTAGCGAAAAATTCAAGGAATGTTGAAGAGCCAAGGAAATCAAGCATGATGTATGAGAAGCTACAAAGTTTATTTATTTTGTAATCCATATGTATTGATAATTTTGTCACTAAAATTACCAAAGGGGGAGATTGTTAGAGCACTGCTCGGTCGAACTCGCAAGCGTTGCTATCTTAAGCTTGTTTGTCAAGTTTCGTTGATCAAAACTATATACTTGATTTCTAGTCTACTTATAGCTATGTCTCTGATTAGGAAAGAATGTGTAGTTGAGCTTTAGACTTCACGACGTTCACCAATTGAAGACGAAGATCTACTGAGGAGCTTGGAGGAACTTCATCAACAAAAGGTATGTGGAGACTAAAACTTATCTATCACTCAGAAGTCTATTCTATTCTATCTTCTAATGTGACTAAGTCGTATAGCCATATAGACTTTTACATTATACACATTTGATATTTTGAGCTGAGTTTATCTCGCTTATCTATTTCTCGAAATATGTGTTGGAAGCTTTTTGCTTTAGCTATGTTCATCATATTCTTGCCGAGTTTAGTTGGAGACAATTTATTTGTTGGAAACTAAATATTAAGTAAAAAGATGATCATGTGAAAATTACCTTGAACATCTTACATGATTTGTGTAAGACAGTCATTTGATGTTAGCTTGGGAAGTTTCGTATTAATCATTCGATGACTTGAAAATTACTTCAAGCTAATGGTATGTGTGAGATTACCATTGTCGTCTTCCAAGGATGTTTCAATGATTGAAATGAGAGTTTAGAACAATTACCCATGTCTGGATCCAACACGGTATGCATACCTAGTACGCGAACGATATTGTGATGATTCAAGTACGGAACTCTTGTTTGCGAACGGATTTACCTGAGAAGGTCCGAAACTCTTGTTTGCGTACCTAGTATGCGAACGGGTTTACCTTAGTTGGGTCCGGAACAGCTGTTCGCGAACCGGGTTTGCGAACAACTTTACTATGCCAAGGTCCGGAGCTGCTGTTCGCGTACCTAGTTTGCGAACATAGTGGTTAAGTTCTAAAATCGGTATGTATGATTCTCATACTCATGAACCAGAACATTTATGATTTAAGGAATGCAAATTAACTTTGAAAACCGTGGCTTAATGTTCATAAATTGATTCTTGTATAAGTACTTTGTACGATTAAGAATCAATCCGATTTTGTTTCAGTTTGTTCATATATATTTCTATGAGATAGTGAACAATTGAACAACTCTATTTGAAGCACAATTAGATTCACTTGATTATTTTTCATGATTGATTGATCATCATATTTGATCTAGAAGTGTTAGATGAATATGGTTAAGACAAAAGTGTTCATATGGCTAACTTCGGTCAACTGTTATTTAGCCAACTCAATATACACGTTTAGGTACGGTTACCCATATCTAAATACAAGTATATTTCATTTGTGTGTAGCAAGCTAAGACCATCTAACAGTGGAGATTAATTGCTTAATTTCTAAGTAGACTTAACTTGAATCTTAAATCAGGAGTTCATCTAACGGTGAATATTGAATGCTTTGTACTAAGCTATCTTAGCTTTGATTGTAAGCAACCCTGATTTGAAAGGCTATATAAAGGAAAACTCTAGCAAATGGAAAACCTAATCCCGGCACTTTCCTGTGTCCTAGTTGCAAACTAGAGTCGATTCTCCTTTAACCTAGGTTTTTCCAAAACCATTATTAGGTTAACGACTTGAAGACTTCATTTGGGATTCGTATAGCCAGATCCAACTATTTTCTCTGTAGTTGTATATTCTGATCTTACTTGTTCTATCGTATTGATTTTTATCTTCTCTAGGATTTCCTCGAGATTTATCTCCGATAGGTAATATATAAAAAGTAATCACAACAGTTCTTCGTCTCAGACTCTTGTGATTCCGTAATAACTTCTTATATTAATCAGTTAGGTTATTGTGAGGTGACTGATATTTCTAGGCTGCACTTCGGGAGTATAAGACCGGATTATTAGTTGGTTCCTGTTTACCTTGATCTTTGTATCAAAAGACGAAACAAAAACAGAATAAAGAATAGACATGTCTGTGGGAGACAGATTTGTTATAAGTCTTCGATTTTGGGTCGTAGCAACTCTTAGTTGTGGGTGAGATCAGCTAAGGGAATCAAGTATGCAGAATCCGACGTGGTTGTAGAGGCGTAAGGAACGCGACTGTACCTTAATCGGTGTGAGACTTGGTTAAGGCTCAACTACATTCCAGTCCGAAGTTAACTTGTAGTACGCTAATGTCTGTAGCGGCTTAATACAGTGTGGTGTTCAAAACTGGACTAGGTCCCAGGGTTTTTCTGTATTTACGGTTTCCTCGTTAACAAAATTTCTGGTGTCTGTGTTATTTCTTTTCCGCATTATATTTGTTTATATAATTGAAATATCATAGGTTGTGCGTAGTTCAATCAGTTGATAAATCCGACCTTGATTGTTGGATAGAACTTGATTGACACTTGGGCATTGGTCTTTGGTACCGTCCAAGTTATTTCTCATATCAATCAGGCTCACGGATTTCTATATGTTCGATTTGCTGATTGTGTTGAGATATAGAGATAAAGCCCTTTGATATATTTGTCGACTGAGTCTCACTTTTAAGTTGGTGCTCTAAAAAATATATTGGAGTTTAGTCCATACAGATTGTCGAACGAATTATTGGGTGTGGTTGTTATACCCCCGCTCTTTCAACTTTTATAGGTGGTAAATTGATTTTAAAATTTATGAGGGGATGGGAATAGGAAAACCTGGCTGGATTGGGGTATACCCAGATTAATTGGGGTATACCCAAATTTGAATGGATCAAATGCCATGGCTAAGGGGTGGTAAAATATGCCAAAGTTACAAAACTAACCTTATCAAATTCTGGGTTAACCTTATCCGAATGAAAAGGCTAAACATTGAAAACCCATTTCTCTTGATTTCGTTCACAGAATCAAAATTTCCCAAATCATAACCCTATACTATTTCAGAGGCTAAACATCGAAAACCCCATTATTTCACTTGATTTCACAACCAATTTTTTTACAAATCAGAAACCTAATGATCACGGATGCTAACAAGAACAGGAAAAGAAAAATCAAACTCAATCAATTATTGAAGAAGAGGAACATGAACAAAATCGATCTACAATGGTGAGATTGAGAAAGTAAGCTACTGAAACCCATTTGTTTTCTTTCTTTAGTTAATTGATTGAATAAATAGGTTAGAAAGTCATAAAATAATCTACAAAAATTAGAAACAGATTTGGGTCGTCATTGTATATGGAGTTCGAATTTGATGATTTTTCATGTTCTGAAAAAATTGGAGGACAACATGAAAAGTCGTCATGGACGATATTAAACCATGACGACTGTTCATATAGTGAAAATCCCCTCACTATTTATTTCTGAACTTCGGTGTGAGTCGTCATGGTTGATAAACATTTTTGTGTGAAATTTGCTAACAGTCCTAATGGTCTTGACACGTCGACCATGACGACTAGGTGTAAAACGACCATGACTATTGTTCGTGGTGATACACATGTCCGTTATTGTTTTCGTGATTTGCTATGTATTGCAAAAGACAAGGATATTATTAAGGTTCAGAGATATAATTGAAGGTTACTCCTGGCACTTCCTTTCTGAATTTTTAAAGCTTTGTCTCTATGTTTGCAGGAAATTTGTACTTCTGGCGGAGGAGGCAAGGTTGTTGAAGGTGTGAAGGAGGTCACTGTTATAACTCCAGTTGGTTAGTTCTTCAACTTAATACTTAACTGATGCCGGTGATTTTCTAGCTTTTCTTACAAGTTCTAATGGACATAAATGGGTGTTATTATAGTAGTTAAATGTTGTAAATAATGTAGCAAATTAATGAAGTCTATAGTTCACATGGTTATGTAGTAGATGTAAGAAATTCTCAATGATTAACGATTTGTCTTAAACTAATGCCAGTACCGTTAATCTATATGTATATGAAACCATTTTTAAGTTGATAGTGAGCAAATTATGTGTCTTTATGGATACCTTTGGCATGCTCAGTACTGTCACCATGGTAGTAAGAGATGGTCACACCTATGCAATTCATCATATGATCTTGCATACTGTAACTTTATATGCATTTTCATCTGACTATAAGTCCTGTAAAGAATTTGGTCAAGAATCGTCATGGTCGATATATACAACCATGCATGACCACTCTTACAGATTTTGAAAGAAGGAACGGTGTTATAAAATTGACCATCTTACTCGTCATGGTCCTAACTTTCGACCATAACGACTCCTATAATTTTATCATGAAAAATTAGGTATTAGCTTGTGTCTTCATGGTCATTATTTCCAACTATGACGATTGTCATGAGAATTTGAGGATTAATTCGTGTCGTTATTATCTTAATTTTTCACCATGACGACTATAAGCATGTCGTCATGGTCCTAAATATCGACCACGACGACTGTAACATTTCCAGTGAGGTATTTTGCATTAGCATTTCCCAGGCCACATCCGTGAAATTGGTTGTGGGACTTCAATACACAACTTCCACACCTAGTCTTCTAAAGATAACCTTTTCATATTAAACCATCTTATTTCTCCTTTTTCATTGTTTCTTTCTCTTATATCCTTGCAGAATAGTGGTGCATCGATAACCTTGCAGTGATTTGTGAAATGGCTTTCAAGGAGAGTGAACACAATACCTAACTAGAGATCATATCCAAGTAGCCAGGGGAGGCCATGGCAACAACCTAACGAAATGTCGTTTTGAGTATTCAGTGAATGGAAACAAGCTATATAATTTATCTTTTGATTAGCAGTGACAATAATGATCTTTTATGAACATAAATGTCTTCCTATATGGTCTGATCGTGCTTCTGTAAATGTCATGTATTGTCTTGTATATATGCTTAGTTAGATATTGATTTAATTGGCAACGTACAAGAAATGATAGTTAGAGTAGTCATGGTTGACTAATTACTACCATGACGACTTTTACAGGTTTTTGAAAAATGAAATTGACTATTACAGCCATTATGATCCAAATTTTGCACCCTGACAACTAAATATGATGAAAATATCAGAGTTAAGGTTGTCAAGGTCCAAATTTTCCACCGTGACGACTCATAAAAAAAAATTGGGCTAGTCATGTCGTTATGGTCTTGTTTTTCGACCATGACGACTTCTAATTTTGATTTATACCATAAATATCGAGCGAAAAGTCGTCATGGTGGAACATAGCGACCGTATAATTCTGGAAACCCGAAAAAGAAAGTATGAAAAATCGTCATGGTTGTATGTTCCGACCATGACCGCTGTTGGTATCAGGAAAAAAAGAAAAAGTGATAAGAGAATAATCTTAAATTAAACTAAAATGAAATGAAGTGTAAAAGATATAAAATGATTAACTGTTAATTAAGTTTAATACATTTTAATTAAGTAAGGGTAGTTTAGTTATTACAAAAAGTATATGGCTAAGGGGCTTCGGAATTTACTTACAAATAATTCTATTTTGTTTTATTCGGTATATCCAAATTAATCTGGGTGTACCCCAATCTCGCGAGGGAAATAGGAAAAACCTTAAAGAAAAAAATAAAATAAATAATGATACTATCGAGTCCTAGCAATGGAAATGGTACTATCGAGTTCTTTCCTCTCCTCTTTCTCTTTCCTCTCCTCTTTCTCTGGCTATTGAAAACTCAAAAAACTAAAATTGTTTTCTACTCAGATCTGTTCCTTTGAGGGCGGATCTGAGCAGGATAAAACCCTTTTAACCTCTCTTGTTCTAATCTTCTACAATCTCCAAATCTTTTTAAGCTATAAGTATTTTCGTTTTATTTTCTAGGGTTTTATAAGATCTGTTAATCTTTGCTTTCAATTTCTTGGGTTAGTTTTAAATCTTTTGATTAGGGTGTTGCTTCCTTTTGATTTTAAATCAGTGGGTTTTTCTTCACTACTGTTGATGATTAAGGATTGGGTTTTTGTTCTTTTTACAAGAACAAAACTTACAGCAACAAGAAGAACAACATTAGTTATGGCAGCAACACAAAGAGCAACATCAAGATCATCAACAACAAGTTCTACAAAGACTCCGGCAACAACAAAGGCATCAAAGACTCCAACTACAGTCACAAGCAGTTACAGAAGACCGATTCCGACGAAGAACCAGACCGATTTCTCTCTATGAAAACCGATTTATGTTACCCCTTTTACTTTTGTTACTGTACTTTTAGAAAAATCCTTGACAGATGGTTGGATCTATGGGTCCTGTTATACCTATGTCATTTGTTCTACTTTGGATTGAAAAAAACTCTTGAGAAATGGCTTAATCTATGGATTCAAACATTTCTACTGATTGTAGATCTGTTTTGTGGCTTGGATGTGTTACAGTTAATCCAAACCAGGTCATTTAAACCTACCATGTTAGTTATGAATCGGTATGAAATGGTTAGGCTTCTTCAAGAAATTATCTTCTGTAATATTGTTGTTAAGTGGCTTGAAGATCTAAGTTGTTTGTTTGGTACTTTTATGTTTGTTGAAAACTCCCTGATCTGTAATGTAATCCATGTAACCGTTCCCGATTTTAAATCGGAAGATGATTATCAATCTATCTGAGGCATGCCTCTTTTTCGGAACAAAAAAAAACAATGGAAATGGTTAAGGCCGTGAATAGTGATCCAAAATTCAGACGGTTTTGTAGTATGACGTGTGTATAACATGGGTTGGATATGATGATGATTAAGGCTGCACATGGTCCAGTACGGCACGGTTCTCTTATGGAACCGGTCCCTGTACTT
Organism: Papaver atlanticum; assembly: GCA_023531105.1. Classification (NCBI taxonomy): domain Eukaryota; kingdom Viridiplantae; phylum Streptophyta; class Magnoliopsida; order Ranunculales; family Papaveraceae; genus Papaver; species Papaver atlanticum. The sequence goes on from JAJJMB010011095.1 coordinate 2,394,869, forward strand.
GGTGTTGACCGGTACCTCATTTTGAGGACCGGTACCTGTACTTGTACTTGGAGTTGTACCTGTACCTCCGGTACAAGCCCGGTACCGGGTTTTTACCCATTCCAGTTATCAATGAGGAAAAAAAAATCAGATGCAAGTTCTAAAAATAAATCCTATCTAAAAGCTAACTCTACGGTTCAAATCATAGAGTTTCACAAATTCAACATACCAAATTACAATGAACAAATTTCAAAATTCATCCTCAACTGATTTGCATACATCTCCAGCAGCACTATTCAATTAATTTGTTTCCACCAGTTGATGTCTCGTCTTTCACCAAATCAATATATTTCACTTAAACTCACAGTATAAACCACCCTCAAAATAGACAAATCCATCTCCATTGCACACCTCGAATCTTATAAATTGACACAATTAATCAACAACAAGCAGAAATAAAAAAAGTTAGACAAAAACAAAACAAACTCTGTATTCTTGTATATGTCTGCTAGTAATCAAAGATCTCAAAATTCAATTCGTTAAGCAATAACAGATATAATTCAACACCCATGTTTCCAAACAATCTAAAATCATCAAATTCATAAACACCAAAGATCAAACCATTTTTACAATTACCTGTTGTTGTTTAATTTCAACATAATCAATCAATTCAATCCATGATATTCCAAATCGATCTAAAAAAAACTATAAATCATACATGCAATTAATAAGAACTAAATCCCTTTCAACAAACTAACCAAACATGAAATAAATAAGAACTCTAAGTCAATTTATAGCTATACAAATTACTGAAGAAGAAGGGAAGAAGAAGGTGGTGGTGGCTGTAATAGATTGGTGGTGGTGTCGCCGAAGAACATAATTGACTGATTGAGAGTATAGAAGATGAAACGATTTGGTTATAGACTTATAATGGTGTTGCTGAAGAAGAAGTGATTTGGTTCTGGGTTAAAGAACGATGAGAGATTTGATTAAGAGTAAGTGAAGGAAATACCTAGTATCAACGACTAGGATTCACAGATAAATCAAAGGCTAGGATTTAACAGGGAATTTGGTCTGGTACTGGTCGGGAATTTGCTGAGAACCGGTCCCTGTACCCATTCTACACCGGTTCTCATTTCCATTCCCGTTCCCTGTACCCCTCCCCGGTTCTGGTCTTGGTTCCGGTTCTTTTTTCCGGTTCTAGTCCGGTACAGGGACAAAAGACCGGTTGTTGCGCAGCCTTAAATCGATAAATTCAGGAAAACATGGCACACTCTACACCACACTCACATGTGGGCCCCGATATCTTCCTTGAACCAATCATTTCTCATCTTTCAATATCCTTTTACATTTTCTCAACTAAAAAAATCATTTTTCTGTTATTATTAAAAAATAGCTAAAACGGAACAAATTTCTTCTTGTTTTCACCGTCTCTGAATCTAACATACAACTACCATTACCTCTACTCTGCTACTCCTAGCGACTCTCTCCTGTTCCTCTGTTTCTCTCTCACGAAGGTAAGCCATTAATCAAACTTAAGCAACCCCGCCGTATACATTTCTCTTTTAAGGTACTAATTGTGATTTTATGCTTATGTAAATTACTCTGTTTTTTGAATCTCTGTTTTCTCTTTACTTCCGTAGCATGGATTGCTTCTTCATTTGAATTGACTACTGTACCTATTTTGATTACTTGTGTTTGTTCTCAGTCATTACATATTTATATTCAGCTGAATAGATTCTTAGTTTTGAATCTATCGTGAATCTAGGAACAAGTAACTTGTTAAGATGTGATTCATGTGAATCAGTTTACAATTAACTCATGATTAATGAAGTAATTTTATATCTGGTGGCATTCATAAGACAAGAATAAGCAAAACGAATTGAAAAATTTATGAACCATGTAAAACTAAATTGCGTTATCAATTTCTCGTCTATTTGATTTACTAATTTTGTGAATATATGTGGTTTTCAATTAATATCTTTCGAGTATTTCCTAAGATTGAGACAATATATGTGAAGGAAATTCTTGAACACCTTTCTTCAAATAATACAATACCGACGTGTTTCCAAGAATTCCACATAGCTCCTGCGGTTGTGTACCATAAGAACCTTTTCAAATAGTTTTGGCACAGCTCCCTGTTACTTGGTCATATACTTTTGTTGGATCTTGCATCCTCCCACTGGAAGCATAGTGAAAACATTTGGTGTTGTGCAGCGTGCATTTGATTATTGAACAAATTGCTTCGTCTTGCCTGGGTAGCCACATTCAGTTCTGATTGTTGTGCCATGTCTCGATAACAGGAATTCAACTGAAGCTTTTGTGCAGAACAATCTAATAAACACGTCAATACCATAGCCGAAAGGACTTTATGATTTGAAAGCTCTTTCGGAAGTATAATGGTGTTTTCCCAACAATCAATTTGAGGGTAGTTCTATATGATGGCAGCGACTGCAGTTATTGGGTTAAGTGCAGGAAAGGGTCTTTTGAGTTCCTCATTCTATTATTCTGATGTCACGGAAAAACTCCATGAGCATGGGTCAACACAGTATCATCAAGTAGCTTCAGGGAAGACTAGTTTAATATTTGCAAAGAAGACTTCGGATAGTTTTGGTCCTAATTTTCCATCTAATCGACATACCCAATCCATAAATGCTCTTACAGAACACTTGGAATCTTCCTCTGTACCTTCAACTACAGATGAATTTTGGGGATCACCTGATTTCTTAGAAAAAGAGGATGAGACTGACACTCAGTCTAGCTCTTCACTGGAGGCCATTCTCTTACTTCAGAAGTCCATGCTGGAAAAGCAATGGAACCTTTCTTTTGAGAGGAAAAGAACCGTGGTTGTGCCAGGAGAAGAAAGTAACAAGAATATAGAGGTTGCCCGATCAGGTATATCTGCTCGGCAGCGAAGGATTAGTACAAGGAATAAAAATCATGTTTCTAATTTGATGGTTTTAAGAAGGAAGAAGCAAATCGGTTCTATTGTTAGTCCAGAGTTGCTGCAAAACAAGTTGCAAGGTTATGTTAAGGGCGTCGTAAGAGAAGAATTACTCACCCATACAGAAGTTGTACACCTTTCAATGAAAATCAAGGCCGGTCTTTCCTTGGAGGATCATAAGACAAGGTAAGCACGACAACTCTTCTTTACTTATTTTATGGCATTACTAGCTCGTTGCCCAGCATGATTAATATATCTACAAAAAGAGTCATAATCACAGGCATTCATAGAAAAGTTCACATAAAAAGAAAATCTTCTGTAACTTCAAGTTTGTAACAGTACTTGTTAACTACGATATATGGTATTCGTGTCATAATTTCTAGGAGGTGTTTCCTAATCTTTATGACGGGGATTCTAGGTTGAAGGAACGATTAGGATATGAGCCCTCTGATGAACAGTTAGCAACTTCCATGAGGATACCACGTGTGGAGTTACAAGCAGTACTGATGGAATGTTCTTTGGCAAGAGAGAAGCTAGCAATGAGCAATGTTCGTTTAGTCATGTCTATTGCTCAAAAATATGATCACATGGGTGCTGAACTGGCTGACCTTGTTCAGGTGGATTGATTTTTCTTTACTTACTCCTTCACCATACTCACAGATAGCAATGAGTATCATTACTCGTTCTCCTATTACAGTCTTGCATCATAAAAAAACACCGGTTGTTATCAAAACTGTTTTTTTTTTTTTTCGTCTCTTAACTTCATTTGCTTCTTTTTCATTTGGTCGTAGGGTGGTTTGATTGGATTACTTCGTGGTATCGAGAAATTTGACTCTACCAAAGGGTTCAAAATCTCAACTTATGTGTACTGGTGGATACGTCAGGTGAGATAAACAATTATAAATTTTAGGACTAAATGGTTTTTAATCCTAGTTAAATCTCATTGTTTCTTTACAATCTTATCAAACGGGTGCTTTGGATTACTGGCCTTGTACTTCGTTTACTGATGTATATGTATTTTCATTTTCTCAGGGTGTTTCAAGAGCATTAATGGAGAACTCAAGAACTCTAAGATTGCCTAGTCATTTGCATGAGAGGTTAAGCTTAATCCGTAATGCAAAAATCCGATTGGAGGAGAATGGAATAACCCCATCAGTAGATGTAAGCTAACTACTTTTCTATTTTAAATAACTAAGCACAATTATTCACGTCAATTATTTCTGCCGATTGCTTTACAAGACAATTCTCAGTCACTCGTTCTAGTTCGTTTGTCTTGGTTAGCTGAGCACTCGACTGATGTAAGACTCAGGTTGATACAAATTTCAGATTTTACTTTATATTGTTTACGGGTGAGTGATTGAAGTGAAGTTTGCTTCACTTAGGATGTCTGACCCTAAACAATTGTACTTAAATTGAGATTCTCTAGAAAAACCTCCCATGATAAAGTACCGTGTTTCCCTTCCATGTATCTTGTTGAGATTGACATGAACTTCTTTCTCTGTCAGAGAATTGCAGAATGCTTGAACATGTCCAAGAAAAAAATTACAAATGCTACAGAGGTACCGTATATTCAAGCTTTCAGAACTCTCATTTCCTTCTTCTTTTTTTTATACATGATGCGAATCGATTCTATCGTTGTTATACTTTTAAATCTCTTAAATGCAGGCGGTCAGTAAGATCTTTTCACTTGATAGAGAAGCATTTCCCTCAATCAATGGTCTTCCAGGGGAAACACTTCACAGTGTATGTTTATCTACTCCATCATTCTCTTTTAACAGAAATTTAGACATGATTCCTTGAACACTCCTGATTTTAGTATTTCGTTGTTAACCAAAAAAGGTTTTTGTAATTTACAGTACATCGCAGATACTCGTCTTGAGAACAATCCATGGCATGGAGTAGATGAATGGTCACTCCAGGTAAAGCCACATTCACCATATAATTTTAAATTGCAATTCCATGGGTCCAACAATTTCTGCTAGCAACCTTCTAGATGTAGGTAATAATGTCTAACCACTTCCACTAAATGTATCTTATAATACGTTATCTTCAGGAAGAAGTTAACAATCTCATCAGTACAACACTTGGGACACGTGAGCAAGATATCATACGCCTTTACTATGGCCTGGATAAAGAGTGTCTGACATGGGAAGATATTAGTAGACGGTAAGAGTGAAGTGCATACACAATTATCTCGCAATTTTTCATTTGAACTTTTCAAGTAGGACAGTGTTCTTAATTCACTATTTTAAAGAAAAATAAAGAAGCCATACTTCCATACCTGGAAAATTAACCAAGACTTGATAATCAACACTGTTATGGTTGGCTGCCCAGAACTCATTAACCTTGACCTTAACCTGGCTTTTAATGGGCACAAATTTCTTACCTGTAAAAGTGAATAGTTTAATCTTTTGCTGTGCAAAAAGAAGTTAAATGAGTCTAGAATATGGACAGAAAAGTCAGATTTCTTGACTAGTATATACATGTATTGGCAGCCATTAAACTAACAAAAATCTAAAACTCCATCTTTTGTATATTCAGGATTGGATTATCAAGAGAAAGAGCAAGGCAAGTGGGGCTTGTTGCATTGGAGAAGCTAAAAAATGCAGCAAGGAAAAGAAAACTCGAAGCTATGCTGGTTAAGCATTGATTTGGTAATGGAAACGGTTGTAATAATACTAATACATACCCATTAAAATGACTGTATATATAAAGAATTTGAATTTCCGTTTCTCTTCCAAAAAAAAATTTCTCTCAGAAATAAATGATTAGAAGATGTAAGTTCAGAGACAGAGTTTATACCCTTTTGTAATATGACGAGATTAGGAAACACATCTTATTCAAAACTTTTTGCTTTTCATAATCATATTTATGTGTGGAATCATCTTCACGCGTTGGCTTTGTTCGATGCCTTGGTTGGATTTGTACCACAGAATGTAATGAGCTTGAAATCATCACGTTAAAAAAAAACTTCTTTGTTTTTATTTTTCTGACGTCTGCTTTCGCCTTTCGTGGAGGAATAACTACATATGTTATTCCTTTTGATCACCAGTAATAACTATATGTGGAGGATCTACTCACACTATCTCACATTTTAAACACTACTTTTTTCATAATAACCAAATCGTAGCGAATTTGAAATTAATATTTTCGGAATACGTTCCTCTTCTATATACATATAAAAAATAAGTGCATTACTAAATATCAAAATTCACTATTTACTGATCATAATTTTAAGGTTGAAAATTCATCAATTATCAACGAATGATTTTCAAAGTACTAGAATGTAGTGTTAATGTGTTATCAGCTTCACTAAAATATTAATTTTAGTGAAATAGTACTCATTAATTTCACTATTGCAATGTACTCATTTTGGCAACAATGCAGAGCTTTATGAGATGAACATGTCCCTAAAATATTAGTTTCACTCATGTTAGTTTTATGGAAATAGTACTCCCTATGTCCCTAAATACATGACCTATTCATTTTTAAATTTTGTCCCACTAATAGATGATTAAACAATGAAATATTTCTAGAACTACCATTTTAATTGATTATTGTTAGTATAAGAAGTATGTATAATTTGATAGTCATGTTTATACTCATTACACAAGTGTTTTAAAATGTTTTTCAACGGTATAACGTTTATGAATATCCGTAGTATAATTTGATAGATAAATTATTTCTAAATTTTACTAGTAATTATTATCCAGAAGTGTATAATTGTAAATAATACTTAATAATACTCTTATCTCCTCCTTGTCTTAAAAATTGTGCAAACTTTAACTAGGTCATCTAATAAGGGACGAAGTGAGTTCTAAAATAGTATAAATTCAAGGGGGTCAACCCCTAGGTAACACAAAAGTGGAAAGGGAATAACTCTGATCCAGAAAGTAGGACACGACTAAAATTACACATAAAAGGCTTTTCATTTCAGTCTCTCAGGATGGGGTATTTATAGTATCCTTAAATTCCCTTTAAATCTCTGACATCGGACACGTATACAATCTTGTACACGTGTCCTTGATGCCTCTATCACTCTGAGGAACCCATATCTTTGGATTGGAGCTGACCTTGACTGGGACCCGCTCGTTATAAACACTCTTCAACTTAAGGGACGGCACTCCATCTTGTCTTCAAAGCAACCACCATCAAACTCATCCGTCTGCAACTGCCCACATAGCACTATGGAGTCAACCTACACGATTGATCTATACAACACACTCTTCCCCTCTCCGCACCAACACCCCATCATCATTATTTTTATTGGTGCGGAGAGGGGTAAGGCTCTCTGCGCTAACACCTCCTTATATTGTACTCATTAATAGCGCGGAGAGGGATAGGGTCCTTCGCACGATCTCCTTTCGACCGTCAGAATCATCTTCACTCACATGCGCAGAGAGGGGTGAGACTCTCCACGCCTGCCACTTTTCTCTTATCAATTCAACGCGTTGATGTGGAGACCCCTTTGCCTCTCCAGGTCAACGCTTCCCTTACTTTCTTTAGTCTTCTACTTCCTTTTTTCATATTAGTTCTTGAGGCGTGTCGACCCCAAAGGGTACGACACTCATACACATTCCTTCTATTCTTCCAAGTCTTGGTTATTTCGAAGGTGTAATTGCCGTCCTTCTCCCAATTTTGGGATATCTACAAAAATATATCCTTTTAAACTTGGGATTTGACATTTAACAAAATCAAAATTGCAAGACTCATAGTTTCGTACCGAAGCTAAGTAATACATCCACATAGTGCCACGGGTTACCCACATTAAGCAACTGACTTCATGTGTTGAACCCTTAATAGTCAAGAGCCGTTATTATAAACAATAACTCTACATTAAGTTTGGGAGAAATCCCAAAGTAATCACCAACGGACACAAAAACATCAAACATGAGTCTTACTTTTACACACACAAATCCCAATGCTGAGAGCGCTGCAGGGACCATTGGATTTCTCTTCAGGAACTTTTACGGTTGAAAGCTCGGTGAGCCTCACTTTTACACGCACCAATCCCAATACTGAGAACTCCACTGGATTTCTCTTCAAAAACTCTCACGTTTGAAAGCTCGGTGTGTCAACCACCACTATGGAACTATATTAAAAAAGCTTCGGGAAACTCTATCCTTGTAAGCACGGGTTGTCACTCAATTTACTGATGCTGGTGACACTGAAACTGTCCATTGTAGGACCGGAGATACGGATAAATCAATAAATATCCCCTTCATTACCCGCACCCCAAATTCTGAAAACCTCGAAATAAACAAAATCCACCAATGGCCGAAGCCATAATCTCCAAACTCTCATTTTTACTCTCGAACCGTTTCCTTTTCTCTTCCTCTTCTACTTCAACTCGGTTGAACCCATCCCAGTGCATGGTTAGCCGGTCCGGTGTTCGTGATTACTCCCCACTGAAGAACTCTGGTTCCAAGCAGCAAATAATCCTCTCATGTAGTCAACATAAAGTTCTCCAAAGGTAAAAAATCAAGACAAACACAGAAATTTGAAAGATTTTGTGATGTGGGCTTTAAGCATCTGCGTTGATTGTCAATTCTTTTGCTAAATTTGTGTTAACCATAATCGATGTACTTAGAGCGTAGTTTGTGTTTTGTAATTTGAACATTTGGATTTCTGTTTTTCTTATCGGATATCTTTTGTTTGTGTCCTGTGGAATATCATTTTCCCACTTTATGGTGGGAAATGACACTCGCAATAGGATAAGATTACCATGTGGGGAGATGTGCGGGTGATTCACGGAAATGTGAAATTCATTATGGTCCTTCAGATATAGTATTCTGTTTGCCAAATTTTGAATTGTGTTTGCCTAATTCTGTTTACTTGATGCAATTTGTACCCTTTATGTAAATTCAATGGTGGGTTCCCGAAATGCGATTCCATTCAGATACATTTGATTTTTCTATTGAAGTTGTATTAAATTAGCAAGTTCAACTCCTGATCTTGTCCTCTCTTCTTTGATGTTTTGGCTGCAAATTTTGTTATGGATCATAAAGTCAAGAAGAAGCAAATAAGAAGGTACACAATGCATCACCTGGACAATATTCTGGTGTCGGATGCGAGACTGATGAGGATACCTTAAATAACCTCAGAGGTTAGTTTATAGTTATACGTTGGTTTCTGTTTACCGCTATTTCTTTATGTCATTTGTGGTAAAAGAAAATCATAGTTACGAAATCATACAAGAAATAGAGAGCAAGAAAATACAGCAGCCCCAAAAACTTACTATTTGAATCTGAAATAAGACATGGCAGGCATTTCCATGTTTGTGATGAAGGCCGGCCTGCCATTGTAACTTTCTCGTATCTGTAGGCGGTTGCAGAAAGAGGAGGTTTTTCGTCTCTCTAATCCTGGTTGCTGCAGCTTCTGCTTTCCCAATGACCAATACCTCCACCAACACAATGGCTGCTGCAGAAGACAATCAGTTCCAGCAAACACTAGAGACAGAGAGGTACACAGACGCCAATGAGGGTTTCACTCTCCTCAAGCCTTCTTCTTGGATGAAGGTCATTCCGCCTTCTCTCTCCATCTCTGTGGCTCTTAATTATCTAACCTTGTGTGGTTAATGCCATGGATGCATATATGTGTATGATTTTCGTAGTTGGTTACTGTTTTAGGTTGAAAAGGCTGGGGCAACAGTTTTATTTGAGGATACTAACAAGAAGAACAACTTGGGGATTGTAGTTAGCCCGGTTCGCCTCTCTTCTTTAGGTGACTTTGGAAGTCCCGAATTCGTAGCAGATAAGCTCATCCAAGCCGAAAGACGCAAGGTAAAGAACACACAATCCATCTATGTATCTCTTTCTCCCTTCATAACAGCTGTATCTACCCTTATTTGTTTGATTTGTTAATGCTTGCTATCAATCCCTAATCGTGAATTCATAATCACGTGAAATCATGACTGATTTGCAGTAGACACCCTGTGAATTTGATTAAAGAGAGTGCAAATAATTGCACTTACTAACTACAAATATGTGCACCTTCTAATACCAAATTCATACTAAGCCAACTGATAATTATTTCAAACCAATGACAACTCGATAACTGTATTTAAAAGTTCCAGTTTGGCTGTCACGTCTAAGAGGAAAAAGCCCTTCATTGATGAACCTGTTTCCTTGTTGTAGGCTGGGTAATAGCTGGAGCAACTTGTTCTTCCTAAGTTCTAACTACCCTGATTCAATATATTTCAACTAAATTTGACAAGACTTAACATACTGACCCAATCATCTACACAATGACTTACTAAAATATGGTTGCTGGTTGCAAAATCTATGATGTGTTGTTAACTGTGTCACTTGGTCGTTTATACAGGAAAGTACAAAGGATGCTAAAGTCATAGGAGTTGCTGAGAGATTGGGACATGGAGGCCTACAAGTGTACGAGTTTGAGTACATGTTGGACAGTACTAGAGGAGGAGTGAAGAGAATATTCTCAGCTGCATTTGTTGCTTCAAAGAAGCTCTATCTCCTTAATATTGCTTACGCGGATCCACCTGAGAATCCTTTAAATACCAGCAGCAAAATGATTCTGGAACAGGTTCTTCACTCTTTCGACACATCAGCAGCAGCAGAAACCATGTAGGCATTGTGGAGACCATTATCTTGGTCCATACACCTTCACCCTCATTCACGCCATTTTAATGCCAAGAGGTAACAGCATTATATGTTTCATTTTCGATTTGTTTTCCCTTTCTTTCGAGTATTGAGTTTTAAATGTTTTCTGTGAATGCAGTTTGGAATAATTATTTGCCAGACAGTTTGTGTTGGAGTATAAATTGCCAAGGCAAAAATTGGAGTGACAACCCCTACATGCAGCCATTGAAGTATGGATCCTTCATTATCCACAACATCATCTATCGTGTGTTGTTGTATGATAATGCCATCCCCTGTTAGAACAAAAGCATACCGAAGTAGCACCAACTTACCCAATGGTTACTGTTACAAAATTTGGTTTGTTCATAGTAGGTACGAAATTACTGAGTTTTAGTTAGTTACTTGGTTGAAGAAGTCAGACTGTGAACCGGTAGGTTGATTATTTCTATGCATCTATTGGTTCATATTGTACTCCAAAGTATAAAATCAAAAATATTAAAAAAATATAAGACCTATCCTAAAATGATATTCTTCAAAGTCATCATCTGCTTTGGGATCTTAAGACTGCTGGCTCCGCTCGACTGAGACCATTACGTGCGAGTTATCCGAATGTTTTGGCCATTATTTAGTGTAGTGTATAGTCCTTGATCTTTTACCGTCAAGTAGATTTAGAGCAAAAATAAAATTATAAATAATATCTGCGGCAGACTAATCTGTTTCTACTTGTGCCCGGTTTTCTCATCTAAACTTGTGTTCCGTCATACGGTGGAAAATAATGCCGAAACTTGTGTGTTGCATAAAAGATGATACGAGTACCTGGAATTCATTTCTTCTATTGAGCCATTTTGAGAAATCTATTACAATGTAATGAAGAGTATTGTTATTACAGAGTTATTAATTCGGTGGTTTACACAAACATATATGAGAGGTATTTATACATTGAGAGAGACTATTATAGTCAAGTCAACATGACCTTGACTACTAGTATATATCCTAATACATTTAATATAAAATTTGATTATAAGTATATAGTAATTTACATTGTTTACCCAACTGCATTCTATGGCATGGGAATACCTCATACCGTATAATTCAGACGTAATAATAGAAGTATTTGACAAAACATGTGTTACACTCGTACAATTTCTATGATCCAATTCCGGATGTGTTTACATAATAATTTACCAAAGATTTGAAGCTATGAGAAGTAATTTGGGGTCTCTAAAAGGTAATCTGCGGAAGCTTGTCGCTGACAACTATAACTTATTTGTTATGCAAGCCAACAGATTGAATGCTGATTTCTGGTTGTTGGTGAAGATAGTTCTTCATCCTCTTTTGTGATAAATCCTGGAGTGAGCAGCAAGCAAGAACCTACAAAATGCTCCGACAATTGAGTCTGCACTTATAAAGCAGAAACCCTAACAGCCATTTTGCACCCATAGATCACATATAAGATAAGGAGGCGCACTGCAGACTCGTACTTCAGAAACATTTGTGGAATTCCATCAATTTTGCGATAAGAACTCAGATCTGAACAATATACCAAAGATCCTTATGCTGTAATGCTTGCTCCGTCAATGCTCTGAACCAGCTCAGTGATTTTCCACCATAGTCTCTGCATAAAGCTCAATAAATTATTAGAAATTAGAATACTACTATCATCCATGACCTGTTGGATAAACAACGACGGAGTTTTTGAACAAAGTAAATAGCCAAAAGTAACGCATAAGTATTTTATTGAACTACTCTGAACTTACAATGGCTTGTGACTGATGAGGCAGATGATATTCTGGTTGGTAATGCAAGAGATGATGTACTTGCTATACCTTTATATACCGAATGGAAATAAAGCCATCCTCCAATTTTTGTATAAACTCCAAGACCCATAAAACATCTTCATATGGCAGTTTTATTCTCCCTTCTTAGTTGATCTAATATCAATGCTTGGCACTTTTCCCCTAATGACTTTCCTCAAGGAACTTGATTTCTTACTTGGTCTCACAAAACCTCTTTTTGATTTAATTTTTTCTAGCTTTTCTCTTCTACCATCGATATCAGCTTGAATAGTTTTTTCCCTTCTATCCTCTGACAATAATGCCAACCTTGAAAATTTCTTTGGTCTAACTTCCCCCAACCGCTCATTTATTTCCTTGAGGACGGGAACAAGTCCAGTCCTCATGAAATATCCCTCATTAAGCTGCATTGAATTCAACTCGGGGAGAGATGGGGCATCTTTCAACTCAAGGTCGAAGCAAAACGGAGAGTCCTTCAGCCACATTCGAAGGGAATGGGCTTTTGCTACAAGGAGTCCACTCCGCGTTTTACAAGGAAGGAATGGGGAGCCAATCTCCCAAAGGTATGCCTTCAATGTGTTGTTTAGTGAAACCATATTGTATTCCGCAGTCCCTGTTATCAAAACAACTGATTTCGGGGATTCAGGGGAACCTTGTAAAGATGCATCCTGTTGGATCAAAAGTCAGTAATCCCCAATGTATAATCATTATGTAAACAATTTGAAGCATATGAGTAAAACCTCGAAAAACTTTCAAACTACGAACTGAGGAAGATCAAACCGTCACATCATTAAACTTGGGAAGCGAGTCGAAGAGAAAAAACAACAACTTGCCTGCATGTGGTCGAGCCATAACGTAAGACCAACTAAAGCAGCACCAGGGGATAGCTTTCGAAAATCAGCTCCCCAGTCCTTGTCAGAAACTCTGCATCATAAGTGTGCTTTATATGTTCATTGATACGTTTAGTGAATCTGACTCATTTATTCCAAAGGACCTAGATTGTGCATAACACTACTAGCAACAGAGTAACTCAGGTAGGGCTCCAGAGATTAACCGAAAAGGGAATACTCGCTCTATCTTCAACAAGTTTCAAATATGGATGGAAAAATATACTTAATACTTCAAATCTATCTGACACGATGAAACTTATAACCTTGAAAGAGATGTTTCTTTTAAGCACCAGAAGAACTCAAGTCAGAGGTGTCGGGCATACCTGAAAATGTTATGGCGGTAAACTTTTCTTTTGATTGCCAGTTGTAAAACCCATGAAGCGGTGGCTCGACGCTCGAATGCCCACAATAGATCCTCTACTGCATTCACAAAGTTAAATGCAGCATTATCATCCAACGGACCTAACTGCTCGAGTAGATTGTCCACTTCCACAACTAAAGACTCTTCTTTTCCTGTTAGAAGCCTGCAGATGCACTATCTACTCAGGAATGTATTTCCAGAATAAGTAAACAACGAGAATTCTTTCTTTGGAACTATACTAATGTAGTTGCAAGAAAGCAAATGGATTATGTTACCTAATTGGGAGATCAAACCCAGTATCAGCGAGTGAATTTAGGATGACCATGGCTTCACTTGTTCGCTGAGATAAACTAGCAGCTCTGATGAAGCAAGTCCATATTCTATTATCTGGTTCTAGACCATCCTTCCTCATCTCATTTAGCTTTTGAATACCCAAGTTATAGTCCCCATTCTTGAAATATGCATCAATAATGGAACTGTAGGGTAATGTACTCAGATCTAAATTCAAAGTTTTCAAACTCTCGAGCACACTTTCAGCCGCCTTAGGTTGTCCTGCACTGCTATATGAGACCATAAGCAAGTGCATAGTGGCAATTGTAGGTTGCACACCATTCTCTTTCATTAGGACTAGTAAACTTTCAGCCTTTAAATGGTTGGCAGAATTCCTGTATGTCTTCATCATTATATGATACATTGACCGATCCAATTTGCATCCTCTTGATCGCACCTCCTCGAAAAGATTTTCTGCTTGTTCCCATAGTTGCTGCTTACCACATGCTGAAATTAGGCTTTTATAGGTATCCATCTTTGGACTCAATCCTTGTCTTTCCATATTTTGCAACAGGGATAATCCTTCTCCTGGTCGAAGATCTCTCGAGTACATCAATATTAAAGTATTGTAGGTATCCTCGTCTGGTGTAAATCCTGCTTCCTGAATAGTTTGGTATACCTTACTTGCCTCCTTGAAGTCCCCGATCGCGGTATACATTCTAAGCAGTGAGTTGAGGATTGAAAGATCAGCCTTGAATCCAGCTTCTTCCATCTCCGTGACCATCACCTCAACATCCCTAACTCGTTTTCCTCGAGACAACAACCCTATCATACTCCTATAAAGATGCATGGTTGGTAAATATCCAGCTGCCTTCATTCCACTGTATATCTTTTTTACCTCAAATATATTTCCTGCTCTTGCAAAGGCATCAAGCATCATAAGAATGGAACCTTTAGATATCTTAAAACCCATATCTTGCAACTCTTGGATGACCACATAGAGCTCGTCTAACCTCCCATCTACAATCAAAGCTTGCATGAGGCCGTTAATAGATTCTAATGTAGGAGAAGGACCATCTCTCATCATCGTACTAAACACAGCCCTAGCTTGCTCATAGAGACCATTAGCAGCATAAGCATGTATAAGTGCATTCCAGATTTTCCGATCAACGCTGGACTTGTTCAGTCTAAGTCTTCCTACCAAGCTTTCTGCCCTTTGGCATAAATTCAACTCTCCATATGTCTCAATCAATTCAACATACACGGAGAGTTCATCGAATACAATCCCAAGACTTTCAGCCTGATCAACTAAATGGTGAGCTGTTTCAGGGAAGCCCAACTTACAGTACATATGCACTAAACTCCGATAAAGATTTTGTGAAGGTTCCACACCATAGTATTTCATGTCGCTATATATCTGTGAACCCTGGGCAAAGGATTCTGAACCTACACAGGACTGAATTAGAGATTCATAAACAGAACAAACCCCATTAGACACATTAAACCTTGTTTTGTTGTATTCTTCCAGTGCCACATCCAATTGGCCATCCTTGCAGAGTATTAGAATTGAAGCTTCAGTTATCACATGATCAAATCTGGGAGCAAAACCCTTTAGAGTATCAAGTAAAGCATGAGCTTCTTGACTCCTGCCTGAGGAGCAAGAAGAAACCAAAACAGATAACAATGTCTCACTATCTGGTTCATATCCCTGACTAGCAGCCAATCTCAACATTTTAGCAGCATATTCATGACATTCCCCTTTTATAAGAAGAGAAGAAATAATCTCTGGGCTCATTCCACATACCTCTTCCATGTCTCTCACCACCCTCTCAACCTCGTCTTCTTTGTTCTCCTTCATTAGAGCTTGGACCATGACCTCATAGAGGCCTTGATATGGCTTTGATCCATCACGGACCATCTGCTCATACAATTCCATACCCTTCTTTGTTTCACTAAACCTAAACAAAATATCCATCATGACAGAGTATGCCAGATGGTCAGGTTTAATTCCAGACCTAACCATACAATCAAATGTCTCTCCAGCCTCAACCCGCATACCAGCCTTGGCGTACCCACAAATTAAAGCGCTGAAAGTCCGCAAAGTTGGTTTAACTCCTGTATGTAACATCTCTGACATCACATCAGCTGCCTCTGAAACCCTGTTTGCTTTACCAAGTGAATCAATCAGCACTGTGTAAGTAACTGCATCAGGATTACATCTTGATAATTTCATATCCTTGTATGTCTGATATGCCAAGTCATGCTGGCCCCACTTTCCATACATGTGGATAATGGTGTTATATGTCATCTCATCTTTAGCAAACCCTGCTTCTACCATCTGTTCACAAATTTCTCTCACTTTTCCAACATTCCCCTCTCTAGCAAACGCGTAAACAAGAGAATTATAAGTAACAGCATCCGCAAAAAAACCTTTCGACTCAAGTTCCTTAAACAGCTTCTCTGCCTCTCTAGCCATTTCAAATCGGCCATAAACTGAGATCATCGAGTTATAAGTCCAAAGATCAGGTTGGCAATATGACGCCTCCAAATCATTGTAAATTATCACTGCCTCTTCTAAATTTGACCCACGAGAACAAGCACTGATCAAAGTGTTATAAGTAATTATATCTGGGCGTACACCCGATCTCTTAACTTCATTAAGAAGTTCGATTGCTGATCCCGGCAACACAGAACCCGACTTTGCCCGGGCATTTATCAGAGTGTTGAAACTAACAAGATCCGGCTCGCAACCCCGTTCCTTCATTAATTTTAGCAGTTCTTGGACCTTAGAGAACTGACCTTTACGCGAGTAAACACCCATCATTGCATTATAAACTTGAATAGTATCTCCAACTCCAGACTCTGCCCTAGTAAATAATTCTACAGCTAAAATCTCTTGATTCGCCTTTCCAAGAACAGATAACATAGTAGCAAGCATTCGAGCATTTGGAGAATACCAGTGGCGAAGATTCAACCATTCATAAATCTCCAAAGCTCGATTCCAACTTACCTGCCCTACCCATTTCACAACAAAGCAATAATCAATCGGAGACATTTGAACAATCCTATCATCCAGTACATCCGCAACAAATTCATCAGGTTGTAATCGAAGAATCTTATCCGTTAAAATTTGCACCCTTTGTCTCCAATCTTTTGCCCTTTTAAGAGCTAACTTTGTCATTTTCTTTGCCCTAGTTCTGCTAGGTCTTCCTAATGCTTCAAGGGATTCATCATTCATATCCAACAAATTCACTGCCTGTGTTTGTGTTTCTTTCTCTAAATTATCATTATCTCCGATAGATTCTTGATTTGAAGGAGGTAATGTTATAGATTGGGTTTGGGTATTTTGAAATAATTTTTTAGGGTTTTCATCTGTGAGTTTTAAGTGAGGCCATCTTGTTGATGGTGAAGCTCTACTATAAATAAATTTTCTTTGATTCTGTTCTACATTAGTAGTAGTAGTAGTATTGGTAGGAGAAGATGACGACGGAGAAGATGACGGTTGTGATGATGAAATTACTGTAGTAGTTCTATAACGTACCTTATAAGTGCGAGATTTGGAAGATTGATGATGCTTAATGTATAGAGAAGAGGGGATTGTTGGAAGGGTGAGAACCCCTGTGCTTTGCATAGTTAGGGTTTCAAGCCCAGATTCGAGAACTATTTGTTTTGATAGACTATCAGAGAAGAGGGAGAAAACGAGCGGGAACCTAACGGCCACAGGATAGACAAGATTAGAGAGAACTTCGTTTACCACCCTTGCGTGGTTTGTTCTTTTACCACCTTACGTTGTTGTTTTTTATATATTCGGCACAGCTTTGCCCAGCTTTTCCGAGCAGACCCGGCAAACTCGACCAACCCACTGCTGATCCAATCGACGTCCCAACGACGACGGCTATTCATGGCTAAGCTCTATCTACGGAGGAGATTGGAGAAAATGGGGAATTTAACTCATAATGAGAATCGACCCCTTTATTTTATCCTGACTAGTTTGGGGCTAGTGTGATTATTTGGGGCCTATGAATTTTTTTCAACCAATCTAAAGAGAAGGATATGGGGTGTCTAAGATATGATAAAATATTAAATTAACCTTTAAAGAAACCTTAATTATTCTAACACAAATAAAAATCATGATCACTTAATTAACAAATTAAAAAATCATTAATCAAAACTCAATTTTTTTTCTTCCAATTTCCATCAAAATCAAAACTAAAACCTAATCAATCACAAAAACAATTGAATTCTAATTTCTTTTTGGGTTTTGAAAAAAAAACTCGAAAACAAACAATTCAAGTGATTGAGTTAAATCCCTTTAATCCATTCCTTCAAGAGGAACTCAACAATGATTTAACTCTAAACTTTAAAATTCACTCATCAAATTTTCTATAAATCAACCCAGAATCGGTTTATGTGTGCACTATATTATTCCGATTGTCGTTGATGTTACGAGCAATTTGTTTATGTTGTACACCTACATAAACCGATTCTGGGTTGATGTGATGAACATCAACCACAATTGGTTTACGCTAATGCACACATAAACCGATCTGGGTTCATTTTTGGTATTGTAGAGAAATAAAGAATCGGATTATTCGTACGTCTATATAATCCGATTGTGACTGTTAACTGCTATTTTTTTTTATTTTTTTTTTTGAAATTATAGTCGTTGGTCCTTTGTGTATATAAAGAGGATAGTCTATTCTCTATCATACACTACCTTATTCAAAGAAATCTTTCTTCATTGTTAATTTTTTTAATTTGAAGATGTCAAGTCCATCATCATCAACTACTAATTCAATCGAACACATACTTAGAAGATGCAGGCGAACAACCAAATCAATTGCGGCAATGGAAGAAGAGATACCAAAAGAAGCGAGCAAACAACTACAAACGCAACTTCGTCTTCATCCCCTAACAAATATATTGCATTTAATAATTGGAGATTTTCTATTGAGAGATTTCAGAAATTTTGGACAAGCATTTATTGGAATTAGGAAAACGGAATTTTGCTATTCATTGCGTATCTTGAGAATATTTTCGGTTTTGGAAATTCCTTGGTCTATAAATACCCAAGTTTGCATTTCTAGCAAACTATCCTAAGAGCCAGGCAAACTTCATCTTTTTGTTGTTTCTGGTGGAGACGTCTATCCGGAGAGGAAAGTACCCTAATTAGGCGAAATCTCTTACGACCACTCGTTTAAAGACTTACGGGGGATCAATAAGCTCAACAAATACCGTTGGTGGGAAACTAGATAATTGCAGTTTATTTTAGTTTTCGATTGATTTGATTGACTAACGGTTGTTGAACTTTGATTGCACCTAGTTTGTTTATTCTTGAGAATTTTCTCTTCTGATATAAGATTCACTCAAACTAGATCGAAGTATCGACGGGATCTTTAGAACTATTTGTAGATCTAAAGACATCTTGTGATAATCCATTGTTAACAGACTCTGTTCTCTGTGTGGTTGATCACAAGAGATTCAAGTGGTGTTGTGCAGGTGTATATTGAAGATTAAATAAGATTTGAAGACAAAGAAGATTTCTTATTTGGTTCTCATATCTTTGGGTGTGCACAAACCTTGATCAGCTGGGATCCAACTAGAATCGGATTTATTCGATTGATTAGTTGCGTGAGATCGGCATCACTTTATAGTTTATTGTTGGAATCTATATCGATTGATTGCGAATCTAAACTTGACTATGTTAGAGCATAGCTCGGTTGAACCCACCAAGCGTTGGTATGTCAAGTTTAGTTGTCATATTTTAGTGAATCAAAACTCATCTAATAGTCGCTTGATTATGAACTAGAGACAACTTCGTATAGGTTAGATTAGAAAGTAT
This sequence comes from Papaver atlanticum, assembly GCA_023531105.1. Taxonomy (NCBI): domain Eukaryota; kingdom Viridiplantae; phylum Streptophyta; class Magnoliopsida; order Ranunculales; family Papaveraceae; genus Papaver; species Papaver atlanticum. The sequence goes on from JAJJMB010011095.1 coordinate 2,414,552, forward strand.
AGGATTATGAGACATATAAGTATTACTTGAAGACTTGAAGAATGTGAAGAAGTAAAGAGTTACAACGACGACATCATCCTTCATATTGAGGTTAGTAATTTTTGACTTGAACTGTTTCATTCCTAACATATCTTTCAAGTCGTGCTATATTGAAAAACATAACTGCGAAGCTGTGAATGATTATACTCTAGTAGTAAGACATGATCACATGATCATAGTGTTAAGGAATTAGGATACGAAGTATAACGCTTATCTTTTTAACTTCGTATATATATGACATCGACATAATCGTATGAATGCTATTGTGATTATGTGTATGGGTAAAGGTGAAGATTTCATCCTAAGAAACAATGTTTACATTTGTTTAAAGGAAGTACATTCATTAACTTCTTTTATGAATCGAAAGAGAAATCTCTAGGCTTATTGGTATTGTTATTCATTGCATATCTTTGGATTACCAATATGTGTGAGTTAGTAGAACCGATCATAACTTGTTATGTATCTTGGTAAAACTAATCGCAGTGCTTGACTTATGATTTGGTATGACTTTTATTAGTGCAACCGATCCTAAGTAATCACCTGAGATGGTATGATCGATATTTGTAATTGGTGTGACCGGTCCTGGTAATTAGTGTGACCGATCACAAAAGTAATGTGTAATCGATCCTTGTAATTGGCGTAACCGGTCCTACTAATTGGTGTAACCGATCCTAGTGACTTGTGTAACCGATCACAAGTAATACCATGAGTATATGGTAACCGGTCCTGGTAATTGACGTAACCGATCCTGGTAACTGATGTAACCGGTCCCAGTAACCATATTGAGGTAGAACCGATCCTTGTGTTTGGTAAAATAGTAAACCCATGATTATTGATTTGATTTTTGATCAATCACACAGTTGTCTTGGAATACAGATAAACCAATTCTAAACTTGTTTGGAAGTGTGGTATAATCGATTCCAAGATTTTAAATATGAAAAAGGATTTACAAAGAAAAGATGTCAACATACTTTGAACATGATTAGTAACTCTTATCTTTTATTGTTCAAAGATATTCCTTAATAACTCAAGGAGATCCCGGACCGAAATAAATTAAGAATCTTTTAATTAAGGTTGTTAGTTTTATATGTTTTTAATTACCAGCAATTAAATACACATCTCTATAAAATAAAAATTGGTATTGTGCATTTACTAATTGGAGATTTTCTAGTGAGATTTCGGAAATATTGGACAAGGCATTTCCAGGAATTATGAAAACCAATTTTGGGCATTTATTGCATATCTTGAGAATATTCGGTTTTGGAAATTCCTTTGTGTCCAAACATCCTTGGTCTATAAATACCCAAGTTTTCATTTCTAGCAAACTATCATAAGAGCCAGGCAAACTTCATCTTTTTGTTGTTTCTGGTGGAGCCGTCTATCCGAAGAGGAAAGTGCCCTAATTATGCGAAATCTCTTACGACCGCTCGTTTAAAGACTTCTGTGGGATCAAGAAGCTCTACAAGTACCGTTGGTGGAAAACTAGATAATTGCAGTTTATTTTAGTTTTCGATTGATTTGATTGACTAACGGTTGTTGAACTTTGATTGCACCTAGTTTGTTTATTCTTGAGACTCTTCTCTTCTGATATAAGATTCACTCAAACTAAATCGAAGTATCAACGGGATCTTTAGAACTGTTTGTAGATCTAAAGACATCTTGTGATAATCCATTGTTAACAGACTCCGTTCCGTGCGTGATTGATCACAAGAGATTCAAGTGGTGTTGTGCAGGTGTTTATTGAAGATTAAAGAAGATTTGAAGACAAAGAAGATTTCTTATTTGGTTTCTATATCTTTAGGTGTGCACAAACCTTGATCGGTTGGGGATCCAACTAGAATCATATTTATTCGATTGATTAGTTGTGTAAGATCGGCATCACCTTATAGTTTCTTGTTTGAATCTATATTGATTGATTGCAAATCTAAACTCTGCTACTTCGGTAGTTGTTGGATAGATTGATCTGACCAGGCAAAGGAGTTTATTTGTTAAACGGAAGAGCCTTTGCATATGACTTGAGATATCTTCATCTGAAAGAATCAAGAGAGTTGTTACCAAACAGATTTGTTGTTCCTTTACTGTTTGGAATATGATTCAAAGGAATTGTTCCAGTACATGCACTTATTGAATGTCGGGAGCGTAGGGATACTGGAGAAACTAAGTGAACTAGGTTTAGTTGCTTGGTCTCAACTATACGAAGTTGGTTTAGATTTTGTATAGCGGCTTAATTCTGAGAGTATTCAATTCTGGACTAGGTCCCGGGGTTTTTATGCATTTACGGTTTCCTCGTTAACAAAATCTTGTTGTGTCTTTTACTTTTCTATTTCCGCAATTATAATTGTTTATTATAATTAAAAGTAAAATATACAAACGTTAACTTCGTATTACTTGATAGTGATCCTATAGAGTTTGGTTAAGTCCGAACCTATTATCATGGTAATCACACTTTGTTTGTTGTATTATCTCGATCTCGTATCCATAGACGATCACACAAAGTGTGAATACCGATTTGTAGTATTGTCTCGACTTTGTCCATAGACAATCACTTTCGGTAAGAGGACTTATAGGTGGATAATTTAAAGATTGTGGTGTATTTGGGTACCCTCGTCTTTTCAATTGGTATCAGAGCAGGCAAACACGAAAAGATCTAACAATCTTTGTTTGGTGCGATCCAACCTATAAGATATGAATCTATGGATGATTCAGTTAACGTTATGCAAGAGTATGAATACTCAAATGTTGAAGATGTTACAACTTCGTTAACTCATGATCCAGGAGTTACGTAAACATTTGAGTATCTCTGATGGAAAAGAAGATTCTGATAAAGAGTTGGTAAAACTCCTAAAGCCAATAAGATCTCTGTCTACATAGATGTTAATATTAAAGACAAAATCTAATCTTCTTAAGCATGAGATCATAGAAAAATACATTCAACTAAATATTCTAGCCAGAGAGAATATGGATCTCATTGTCAAATTAGAAGCTCTTGGTAAATCTCTTACTCAAGATCAAGAGACTCATCCTATGACTCTAACTAATGATTCTGTTATAATTTCTTCTGATGAAGAAACCAAAAGTCCTTGTTCGACTTTTAGAGATTGTGATAACAAAACCGGTTTGATCACATCTGAAACAGATCATGATGATGGTAATCTACCTAACTACATCAAGTCAGAAGAGAATGAGAAACCATTTTTTACATCTACTGATGATCAAGGGAAATCTTGTCCAAAGGAAACTTTTAACCGATTTCATGAAAGTGATCTTAAGGAATACAACTTTCAGTCACTTGACAGGAAGCTTATACTTCTTCAAAATACAGTAGTAAAAGTATTGAAAGAAGTTTCTTGTCTTAAAAAACTGAAAGATCATTCCTCAGTAGAAAGACAGATTATACCTCCACCCGACAAAATCAACTCAAAAGAATTAGAAATAAGAGTTGATGATCGCTTCTGGAAAAAGGTTCCTCCTTACTTATGGCGAAATAGTCCTGGTGTACATGAAGAACGACTCTAGAAGAAAGGGAAAGATAGAATCTCTGCCAAAGGAAACAATCAGGATTTCCGATAATTGTTTCAGATAATCATACTGATGTACATCATAAGGAAATCCTTAGAATGAGAAAAATTTATGAAAATCTCATTGACAGAATTAAGAGAGATTTATCTATCTCTAAAAATTCTCACATCAGTACTATTTCTCCACATGATCATACCGCTAGATCAAGGAAGGATCATCTTCTTGGGAGAAAACACTTTGGGCAGAAATTTCCAAAGAGAAACATAAACCATGTTTCTGATACTCGCTGTAAGCAAGAAAAGGCTTACTCCGATGCAACCTAGTTGTATGGAGACTGTGTACCCTCATCCTAGTTCGTGCTCATAACTTTTGGGATGAGAAGCACATAAAACAAGAGCACAATTATTTTTTTGTGTTTTTTATCAGAAAATTATGTGACAATCTCTGGATAACTGCGAATCCATTTTTGTCTAGAATTTGTTCATGTTTACCATGATCTTCCAAAAATAGGTTTTATTTGAAATTTTCGAATTTTAATAAACCTTCCAGCATGAGAATTTCGGAAAAAGGAAACAAAATATATTATGTGTATATTTTTGGAATTTCCTAAGTATTTTCGGTCCGAAAATTGTCTCTTCTTAAGAGAAACAATCTCTTGCTTGTATTAAGAAACCCTGATTAATCCTTATTTAAATACCCGAGCATGCCTCCAATAACTCGTAGTGTTACAAAAGTCAATAAGGAAGAAGCTCAAAAGGTTAAGGATTGTCAAGGAATCAATACAGAAAGGAAGAAGAAAATCATATCAAAAATCATGTCTGATTATGATTCTGATAGTTCTGCTGGATCCCAAGATAAGTCATGTCTGTTGGATTACAACCTTCAAGATCCAACAAAAACCAAGTGGATACGTTCCGATAGTATGATTGACTATATCCAAGGTTTTGAAGAACTAAGAACCAACCTCATAATGGCGATCCGTCATCAAGATTGGCTCAAGGATAGGATTGAGGAAACAAAAGCTGATCTTGTTAATATGAAGGTTCAAGTTGAAAAGCTTGAGAAACAGGAAGTGGTTGCAGACAAGTCCCTCGAGACATGTTTCAAGAGTTTGAACACTGAAGAAACTTCAGTAAACAATAAGAGCACCACTAAGGATTAAGTTATATGATGTAATACCTTATCCAAGAAAAATAGACATCAGTTTTTGATTATTTCAATTATTGTATAAGGTTTATTTCTGAATAAAACTATCTATTATTAATGAATAAAATTATTCTTTTATAATTTTTCTTGTGATAGTTTTTCCGATTACATAGCCTGTGCTTGAATGCTTTATATTATTGCTATGTGTTTATGGGATGTTTGATTTCAGTTTTCGTAACCTTAACATTCGATCTCATATGATGTGAACCCTTATGGTTTGTGTGACTTTTTGATTTAGCGGGATTAAGTTCTAGCCCATGTTGGTAGGCTTTATCAAAGGATCATAAGGTGTTCCGATTGAGACTCATATATAAAAAGTCACAATGTGTTGAATCAATTTGTGTTTACATGAGTTGTGTTTAACATAAACATATGTGTTTCGGGTTTTCAACTTTTGCTATTGGCACGCATTAGTTAAAACCGATTCAACCTTTCTCAGGTAAAGGTTGCTCTTATTGTTGTTCTTTTGTTCTTGCGGGAGAATGACAACATAATGGGGGAGAGTTCTAACTTGAACTTGCGCTTAATGATATATCTTTCTGGGGAGAAGAGGATGCGGAATCTGAGGTAATGAATTTGTTAGTTAATCGTTTTCCTGTTTAAGAAAAGCCTGATTTTATTGCATATATTTTTCTTTTGCTTAACAAAATTTCGGTACAATTGATGTTTATTCCATGATGTGTGTATGGATGTATGTCTATGCTTGTTTCAATTGCTTCCGGTCAAGAAAAATAATTGTGCAAGTCAATTTATTTGGTTTGTATGTATTGTTTATGGCTTAACAAAAAAAAAGGATCATTTGTTTAGTCCAATTCGATTCCGGATAAGAGAAACTAAGTTAATTCTGATCTTAGTTAGACTTATCAAAGTAAAGGATTCGGTTATTCAAGTCTAATCGAATGCCTTGACAAGAAATACTAGTTAACTAACCTAGTACTTGTCTTGTCTAAAGTGAAAGGTCTAAGTTATTGTCTGAATCTGAATAATTAGAACCTGATGAGAAAAATAAAGTTAATTCTGATCTTTATTTTGGTCTTATCGAAATAAGCGATTGTATTTGTGCAATCGGTTTAGCAAGGGAACTAAGTTTCTTAGTCAATTTATTAAACTATTAGGGAAAATTGCTTCGGGCAATTGTTTCCTTGATAACATATTAAAACCAAATTACTTGTCGTTTCGGTTTTGATATTGGTTATCTAAAATGGTATGTGAAACCTTCGTGCTTAAATCTTATAGGGTGTACAAGTATTTTAGATTTGTAAGATCCTTTCGGTTTGAACTTTATTTGCTCGAACCTTTGTCATTTTGTGACAAAAAGGGGGAGAAATATATAGAGTAAACAAGTGATTTGTAATCACCAAGGAAAGGACAATTGTGCTTAAACGTTATATCTAACGAAAGAGTAAAACATTGACTAAGGGGGAGCAACATATCATATTGCTATTATAGTTATCTTGACTACAAAAGGGGAATAACAAAGATGTTTGGATTGAAAATCTACCTATCTTGCCTTTAGGGGGGGGGGTATTAGCTTTGTTATTCAAATGTCAACAGCGGCATTTATGGATTGAATATATGCAGGTTATTGTGCTGTTGAAACTTGGAATCAAGCGTATGTGTAATGAATTCTTGTAATTTGTTTATCCATATGTATTAAGAGTTTTGTCACTAAAATTGACAAAGGGGGAGATTGTTAGAGCATAGCTCGGTTGAACCCACCAAGCGTTGTTATGTCAAGTTTGGTTGTCATATTTTGGTGAATCAAAACTCACCTAAGAGTTGCTTGATTATGTACTAGAGACAATTTCGTATAGGTTAGACTAGAAAGTCTAGGATTATGAGACATACAAGTATTACTTGAAGACTTGAAGAATGTGAAGAAGTAAAGAGCTACAATGACGACATCATCCTTCCTATTGAGGTTAGTAATTTTTGACTTGAACTGTTTCATTCCTAACGTATCTTTCAAGTCGTGCTATATTGAAAAACAGAACTGCGAAGCTGTGAATGATTATACTCTAGTAGTAAGACATGATCACATGATCATAGTGTTAAAGAATTAGGATACGAAGTATAACGCTTATCTTTTGAACTTCGTATATATATGACATCGACATAATCGTATGAATGCTATTGTGATTATGTGTATGGGTAAAGGTGAAGATTTCATCCTAGGAAACAATGTTTACATTTGTTTAAAGGAAGTACATTCATGAACTTGTTTTATGAATCGAAAGAGAAATCTCTAGGCTTATTGGTATTGTTATTCATTGCATATCTTTGGATTACCAATATGTGTGAGTTAGTAGAATCGATCATAACTTGTTATGTATCTTGGTAAAACTAATCACAGTGCCTGACTTACGATTTGGTATGACTTTTATTAGTGCAACCGATCCTAAGTAATCACCTGAGATGGTATGATCGATATTTGTAATTGGTGTGACCAATCCTAGTAATTGGTGTGACCGATCACAAAAGTAATGTGTAATCGATCCTTGTAATTGGCGTAACCGGTCCTAGTAATTGGTGTAACCGATCCTAATGACTTGTGTAACCAATCACAAGTAATACCATTAGTATATGGTAACCGGTCCTGGTAATTGAAGTAACCGATCCTGGTAACTGATGTAACCGGTTCCAGTAACCATATTGAGGTAGAACCGATCCTTGTGTTTGGTAAAACCGTAAACCCATGATTAGTGATTTGATATTTGATCAATCACATAGTTGTCTTGGAATACAGATGAACCAATTTTAAACTTGTTTGGAAGTGTGGTATAATCGATTCCAAGATTGTAAATATGAAAGAGGATTTACAAAGAAAAGATGCCAACATACTTTGAACATGATCAATAACTCTTATCCTTTATTGTTCAAAGATATTCCTTAATAACTCAAGGAGATCCCGAACCGAAATAAATTAAGAATCTTTTAATTAAGGTTGTTAGTTTTATATGCTTTTAATTACCAGCAATTAAATGCATATCTCTGGAAAATTAAAATTGGTATTGTGCATTTACTAATTGGAGATTTTCTAGTGAGATTTCGCAAATATTGGACAAAGCATTTCCAGGAATTATGAAAAACCGATTTTGGGCATTTATTGCATATCTTGAGAATATTCGGTTTTGGAAATTCCTTGGTGTCCAAACATCCTTGGTCCATAAATACCCAAGTTTTCATTTCTAGCAAACTATCCTAAGAGCCAGGTAAACTTCATCTTTTTGTTGTTTTTGGTGGAGCCGTTTATCCGGAGAGGAAAGTACCCTAATTAGGCGAAATCTCTTACAACCGCTCGTTTAAAGACTTCTTTGGGATCAAGAAGCTCTACGAGTACCGTTGGTGGGAAACTAGATAATTGCAGTTTATTTTAGTTTTCGATTGATTTGATTGACTAACGATTGTTGAACTTTGATTGCACCTAGTTTGTTTATTCTTGAGACTCTTCTCTTCTGATATAAGATTCACTCAAACTAGATCGAAGTGTCGACGGGATCTTTAGAACTGTTTTTTGATCTAAAGACATCTTGTGATAATCCATTGTTAACAGACTCCATTCTGTGCGTGATTGATCATAAGAGATATAAGTGGTGTTGTGCAGGTGTTTATTGAAGATTAAAGAAGATTTGAAGACAAAGAAGATTTCTGATTTGGTTTCTATATCTTTAGGTGTGCACAAACCTTGATCGGCTAGGATCCAACTAGAATCAGATTTATTCAATTGATTAGTTTTGTAATATCGGCATCACCTTATAGTTTCTTGTTGGAATCTATATTGATTGATTGCAAATCTAAACTCTGCTACTTAGGTAGTTGTTGGATAGATTGATCTGACCATGAAAAGGAGTTTATTTGTTAAACGGAAGAGCCTTTGCATATGACTTGAGATATCTTTATCTGAAAGAATCAAGAGAGTTGTTACCAAATAGATTTGTTGTTCCTTTACTGTTTGGAATACGATCCAAAGGAATTGTTCCAGTGCGTGCACTTATTGAATGTTGGAAGCGCAGGGATACTGAAGAAACTAAGTGAACTAGGGTTAGTTGCTTGGTCTCAACTATACGAAGTTGGTGTAGATTTTGCATAGCGGGTTAATTATGAGAGTATTCAATTCTGGACTAGGTCCCGGGGTTTTTATGCATTTGCGGTTTCCTCGTTAAAAAAATCTTGCTTTGTCATTTACTTTTCCTTTCCGCAATTATAATTGTTGTTATTATGATTTAAAGTAAATTACACAAACGTTAACTCCGTATTACTTGATAGTGATCATATAAAGTTTTGTTAAGTCCGAACCTATTATCAAGTAATCACACTTTGATTGTTGTATTGTCTCGATCTCATATCCATAGACGATCACACAAAGTGTGAATACCGATTTGTAGTATTGTCTCGACTTTGTCCATAGACAATCACTTTCGGTAAGAGGACTTATATAGGTGGATAAATTAAAGATTGTGGTGTATTTTGGTACCCTCGTCTTTTCAAGTGAGCTAGCTGTTATTCCACGGTTGGTAATAATCTGTGATTAATGGTATTAATGGATGAATATAATAACTTGATGACGGTTAAGTAACGAAGAAGGATTCCTCGATCATCTCTCTCCCTATTTCTTACTCTTAGAGCACTGCTCGGTCGAGCTCGCAAATGTTGCTATCTCAAGCTTGTTTGTCAAGTTTAGTTTATCAAAACTATATACTTGATTTCTAGTCTACTTATAGTTATGTCTCATATTAGGATAGAAGTGTGTATCTTAGCTTTAGACTTCACGGAGTTCACCAATTGAAGAAGAAGATCTACTGAAGAGCTTGGAGGAACTTCATCAACAAAAGGTATGTGAAGACTAAAACTTATCTATCATTTAGAAGTCTATTCTATTCTATCTTCTAATGAGACTAAGTCGTATGGCTATATAAACTTTTACATTATACACATTTGATATTTCGAGCCGAGTTTATCTCACTTATCTATTTTTCAAAATATGTGTTGGAAGCTTTTAGCTTTAGCTAAGTTCATCGTATTCTTGACGAGTTTAGTTGGAGACAATTTATTTGTTGGAAACTAAATATTAATTCAAAAGATGATCATGTGAAAATTACCTTGAAACATCTTATATGATTTGTGTGAGACAATCATTTGATGTCGACTTGGGAAGTTTCGTATTGATTGATTAATCACTTGAAAATTACTTGAAGCTAGTGGTGTGTGTGTGAGATTACCATTGTTGTCTTCCAAGGATGTTTCATTGATTAAATGAGAGTTTAAGAATGACCATGTCTGGATATAATATAGGTTGTATACTTTGTATACTAACTGTGCATGTCTAGTTTAGGTCCCGGATCTATTGTTCGCGAACTCTGTTTGCGAACTGGTTTACCTGTGAAAAGGTCCGGAACTTGTGTTCGCGTACCTTGTTTACGAACGGGCTAGACAAGGACAAGTCCGGAACTCCTATTCGCGTACGCTGTTTGCGAACGGCTGGACAAAGCCAAAGTCCAGAACTCTTGTTCGCGTACTCAGTTTGCGAACAGAGCGGTTATATTCTAAAATCGGTAAGGTGTGACTTTTATACTCATGAACTCAGGATTCGTTTACGAACTTAAGTCCCTGGAACTTTAATGTATTAAGGTATGTGAACTAGGTTTACAAACTGTGGCATTATGTTCATGAAATGGTTCTTGTATAAGTACTTTGTACAATTACAAACCAAACCGATTTTGCTTCAAATGGTTCATATACATATTCCAATAAGATGATGAACATTTGAAAAACTCTCTTGAAACACATTTAGATTCATTTGATTATCTATCATGATTGATTGATCATCCTATTTGGTTTATAAGTGTTAGATGAATATGGCTAAGTCATAAGTGTTAATATGGCTAACTTTGGTTAACTATTATTGAGCCGACCGAGTATACACGTTTGGGTACGGTTCATCCATATCAAAATATAAGTATATTTCATTTGTGTGTATCAAGCTAATACTATCTAACGGTGGAGATTGGTTGCTTAATTTCTAAGCTGACTTAGCTTGAATTTTAAATCAGGAGTTCATCTAACGGTGAATATTGAATACTTTGTTACTAAGCCATCTTAGCTTTGATTGTAAGCAACCATGATTTGAAAGTCTATATAAGGGAAAACTCTAGCATCTGGGAAACCTAATCCCGACACTTCCGTGTGTCCTAGTTGCAAACTAGAGTCGATTCTCCTTTAACCTAGGTTTTCCAAAACCATTATTAGGTTAACGACTTGAAGACTTCATTTCGGATTCGTGAAGCCAGATCCAACTATTTTCTCTGTAGTTGCGTATTATGATCTTACTTGTTATATCGTATTGAGTTTTATCTTCTCTAAGATTTACTCGAGATTCGTCTCCGATAGGTAAGATATAAAAAGTAATCACAACAGTTCTTCATCTCAGACTCTTATGATTCCGCAATAACTTCTTATGCTAATCAGTTAGGTTATTGTGAGGTGACTAATATTTCTAGGCTGCTATTCGGGAGTATAAGACCGGATTATTAGTTGATTCCTTTTCACCTTGATCTTTGTATCAAAAGACGAAATAAACAGAATAAATGATAAAATATATGTGGGAGACAGATTTGTTTATAAGTCTTCAACTTTGGGTCATAGCAACTCTTAGTTGTGGGTGAGATCAGCTAAGGGAATCAAGTGCGCAGAATCCGACGTGGTTCTAGAGACGTAAGGAACACGACTGTACCTTAATCGGTATGAGACTTGGTTAGGGCTCAACTACATTCCAGTCCGAAGTTAACTTGTAGTAGGCTAGAGTATGTAATGGCTCAATATAGTGTGGTGTTCAAATCTGGACTAGGCTCTGAGGGTTTTCTGCATTTGCAGTTTCCTCGTTAACAAAATTTCTGGTGTCTGTGTTATTTCTTTTCTGCATTATATTTGTTTATATAATTGAAATATCACAGGTTGTGCGTAGATCAATCACAGTTGATAAATCCGACCTTGTTTGTTGGATATAACTTGATTGACTCTTGGGCATTGGTCTTTGGTACCGTCCAAGTTATTTCTCATATCAATCAGGCTCACGGATTTCTATCTGTTCGATTTGCTGATTGTACTGAGAAAGAGATAAAGCTCTTTGATATATTTCTTGATTAAGTCTCACTTTTAAGTTGGTGCTCTCGGAATTATATTGGAGTTTAGTCCATACAGATTGTCGAACGAATTATTGGGTGTGGTTGTTATACCCCCGCTTTTTCACTTACAACTTAATATTTTAATTGCTTTGTTTATTTACTTTGGAATCTAAAACCAAACCCCCTTTGTGACCTTTTCGACAACTAAAACTCCTGGTCTTTTTGGGTACGAACTTGACTTCCATTATATTATTTATAATCTAGTGGAAATAAGATCACTAATTTAATTGCACCAACTATAGCTATCACCCATGGTTACTAAAATGTTTTTGTTAATGGCTTTATTATCCTTCACTCGTCCATCTCAGTGTAGTTAAAATCGCTTTCCAAGGCCGATTACTCGCCGAGTAATCACTACAAGCTATATGACCGATGTGATTCCCGATTCCAAGCCATTTCAGATTGTTAGTGATTAACAAGGCCAAGTTGGACCGATTTTCGTACAAAACGAGTTGACGATTTTCCTGAGTTGGCCTTGCATACACCAAAATCAGAAAAATAAAAGATTTCGTAACCCCTCATATGAGAGTTATCAAATGGAAAAACCTCTAAAAACATGATAAATTGGTTCAATATAACAATATTACACACTTCATTACATAATAGTGTTAAAATTTTAATTTTAATTAGGTACAAATCATGACTCATGACTCATGAGCAGCAATATATAAGTCTCTAATAAATAGCTTCTGAGTATTAAGCCGAGTTTTGGCGATTTCCAAGTCCGAATTTATTGCTCCTCGCTCCAAGCTTCCCAACCGAGTAGAACTGAGAAACGATTTCGATTACTTTGGTCCATCTATGTTAAAGGACATGGATTCCTGATGCAATCTATCCACTTTTAGATAGATGATGAAAATATTTGTCTCATAGACAACCGAACAACAATGACAATTTTTCGAACCAATAGTATTTTATAACCATAAGAGATTTTGGGAAATGTGAAATAACATTTTTCGAATAATATGATAGACGGCTTTAGAAGAGCGTGTATTATTCAGGTAGTATGAAAGTTACTACTATTCATGCCTTATATTATTTCGGGTTCCAGAAGAATCTGTTAAGTTTTTGAAGTCACCACTAGGAAACGATAAACGAGCATTTTTATGGAGAATTTATAACTTATCTATTTGGTGCCAGAAGCACATTGTAGAGAAGCTTAACGCTCTCTCTTTTATAGTGTTCCATAAGAGAATTCGAACAATCGAATCTCACATTGTCATTAGTCAGAAGTTTAATGACATTGAACTACTCATGCTTAGGTACAGTCGTTTTGGACACCCAGTAATACAAAATAAAAAATAAAAAATAAGTAGATCAATTCAAAATATTCATAGACATTCTTTATAGAAACCGAAGCTTCCATTGAATATGAGTGTAAATTATGTTGTTCGTTCCTTGAGACAGTTGGCTCTTTAAGTTATATTAAAAATTGCATAATAGTAACTTACTGAATCACCAACATTCCTGCAGAGGATTTATGGTGGCATTTGTAGGCCTCATTATGGAACCAGAAGTTTCATAAATGAAATAATAATATTTCCGTGATGAATAATCATAACATATTTTCTAAGGTATGAACTTTGATGTGTTCGAAAGGGTTAAATATAAAATAAGTTATTTATAGACGATAAATTAGCATGGTGCAACGGTTAGGTGCACGATGTTTCATGTTTGAACCTTTCATATTCATTTATTTTTCTTAAAGTCAATTTCCATTCGTTGACTGAATAAATGAATCTGTACAAGTCTAAGGAAAATCAATTTATTGGCACAATCTGAATCGATTTAAGATTGGTTGACACGAATCATACGAGTCAACTCGTGACTCATACGAGTCTAAAACCATGTCCAAAAGGATACCCTATATGCGGAGGGGGCATGTTGAGGATTAAATAGTCCCACATTGACTAACCCCTCAATATAACTTGAAGGGGCCACTCCGCTCATTGCTAATCGGTTTTGAGCTAGATGACACATTATAACACTTCACATATTTAGCATATTTTACTGTTTTCATTTAGTAGTTTGTACAATTGGCATATTTACCATTTTTGTCTAGTAATCTTGGTTTTATACAAACAACTTGTAAAAGCGTAAGAAACATAAATTAGGAGAAATATAAGCACTTACAAATATTGATTACGTTGTAAAAACGTATAAGTTAAGTACTTATCACTTGACACCTAAGTTATAGCCCTCTGGGCTTAGAAGAAATATAAAACACGGTACAAATAGCGATATAAGGAAATACCTACATATATTCTAACCAGCTGGAAGACCATCCTTTTCATCAGCGGGGCAACTTATATGTGAAAGATTTGATTCTTCAAAATTATGAGAGTTGTGATATAAGCATAGTGATATAAGGAAATATCATAAACTGTGTTAGGCACATGCTCCCTATTCTTATCTGCATCATCATTCATATTTTTAGAATCATTTTAGGAGTTTGTTATTTATTACTTCAGGTGCGTTAAGAGCAGCTGATCCATATATATTCTTACATAAATTATTACCTGGATCTTTATTACCGTCAACAGTTCTTGGTAAACATTGTTGCTTGACTGATTTTTTTCCTGTTATCGGCATGCTTGTCATTAAATTTTTCGTTTCCCTTTCTTCCTTTCATGTAAATGATTTTAGGTAGCATAGTAGCTAGGGATGCACAACGGTCGGTCGGTTCGGTTTCCAGGCAAAACCGGCGACCGAACTGTAAGATAATCGGTTTTCAAATTCAAAACCCTCGCCGAACTGTTGAGTGCCCGGTTCGGTCTTTTACTGTCTTTTTACGGGTTTGACCGATCCAAAATTTAAAAAAGAAAAAAAAATTCTACCTGCAACTTTAAGTTCATAACAAAGATTCAAGTTCGATCTGCATCTCATCATTCACATACAGGCTTAAGAATTCAACCATTAAAGAAAAAATTGAATCAAGGTTTTTAATAAGCTTAAGATTAAAACTTAGTGAACAAATTTCATCAATCAAAGTTCAAATGGAAACACAAATAACTCCATTAATTCCTTCCTTCCTTCAATCTTCATTCTTTCTCCAACTTCTGATTTTCTTTCCAAACATCTCTATAACAACAATTATTAATTATCATTAATTTCTCTTTGAAAACTTAAAATTATCATGAAAACACCCAATTTAAAAGCCTTGGTTCCATTATCATGATTCATGAAGACCAAAACCTAGGGTTTATTGAATCCGATATTAACGGTGAATATTAATTAAAAACCCTATGTACTTTTTATTTTCACTTCCTAGTAAAATTAGCAAAACAAATACTCTAACAAATCAACAGCCTCTCAAATCTCAGATCCATAACAAATACTGTAACATTAGTCTATAGGGTGTTGATGGAGAAGAAGAAGAAAAAGAAAAAGAAGGAACTGCTGGTTATTATTGGTGTAGGAGAAGAAGAAGATAAGTTGTGTGGTTTTGACGGTGATGAGGTAGCAGTGGACGATGATGGAGGCGGTGATAGAGAATGAGAAAAGAGAAGAAGATGTGTTCTTTTTGGCTTTAGGGCTTAGGTTAGGTAAGTTATATTAAGATACACGGCTGGGATTCAATTACAGTTTATATCAATGGTTATCATTACCCCGGTTCAAATGGTTCGGTTCGGTCGGTTTGGATGGTCAAACGGTTGACTGAACCGAATATCTAACGGTTCTGGAAATTCAAACTGTGACCGACCATTGGAAGAACGGTTCGGCTCGGTTTCGGTCCGGTTCGTTCGGTTTCGGCTCGATTTGGCGGTTCGGCTCGGTTTCTGTGCATCCCTAATAGTAGCAGGTCTATGCTTGCACTCTCCCATACAATGATCAATGGCCTTGCAATGGGAACAAAAGGAAGGCACCTTTTCAAAATCAAAGTAGGTCGTAAAAGTAAAACCATCTCGCTCCACCAGAATCTTGTAAACCAAAGGTATAGAGAAATCAATCTCCGCCCGAACTTTGCGTATTGACAAAAAGTTTCGTTTAGAGTAACAACATCCATGGGCATAGGGTCCCAACAACAAAAGTAATTTCGAGCAAGGTTTTCTTCTTCCAATATTCAAGACTATCTCCGCTTATCGTCCAAACTTGTGCGATGGACGTTGATCAATAGGGTTGAAATCCTTAGTCCATCGCTGGAAGTGCATGGGGCCAGGCTTAAGATAACATGAACCAGTAATCCAATATTCGACATATCTTCCTGCGATGTGGAAAAAAAACCAGTAGAGACCTTTTCCTAAAGGTAAGATTTTCCATAATATTTTTCCGGCAACACAACTTTGAACACGAAACGAATATCATCAATTCGATAAGGAGTACATCCCTTAGGAAGAACCAAACATCCAATAAAATTATTTCGATCATCAACCCCTTTAAGATGTATTCATCCCCTGAGATTTTGATTAAAATGAGATTACTTTTTATCCAGGGTTTAAAAATCTGCGAAGGTGAAAATTCAATAGATAGTAAACCAGGAACCGTGGTTGCATTAAATTTAGGTATCACAAAAGGTATTTTTCGGTGATAAACAAGGATCAAGTAGCATGACATCCAAGCAAGAGCTTAAAGAATCTATGGACTATGGTTGTTTCGAGAGAACCCTAAAATCGCCTACTTTCTTCTCCTACAAAACGAAGCTAAACATCTTTTTCGCATAACCCTTTCTCTGAAACAAGATGCTTAAGTCCTCAAGTTCATGATGCAATAGAAATCCGCCTATGTGTGATGTGTAAGTTCTGCCAAAACAATGTTTATCCAATGGAAAACATGCTAACTATACACAATAGAGATATTATCTAGGCAAACTCCATGTTTATTCCATCAATTTTTTGCTATTCATCTCCTTTCAAATTTCTATGTGTCCTTATTCTTCTTCGGAAGACAAAAAAAGGAAAAAGGAAACTCAGGGAACAAGATTCAAACTGGATTTTATGTCTTCTATTGTATCTTCTTACTACTATTCATATAGGGGCTCCAAGGATTTTGTTTTGAGGGCTCATATGGATTCAACTATCCTAAATATGGATGAGGGGGACCTAATTTATTATCAAAAATACAAAAATATCCTTTTATAACCAAAATAACTACCAAATCTAAACCCTAAAAACTAAACTTTAAAACAACAACAACAAAACAACGTATCTTCTTCTTCATCTCTTCTTCTCCTCCATCACCTCTTCTTCTTTTTCTTCTTCTTCTTCTTCCTTTTTTTTTTATTCCACGACTATTAATCGTCGATTCTCAGCAAGTAATAACTTTAAATGGGTAAGAATCGAAAACCTTTTGATCCCATAAATAGGTTAGATTTGATAAAATTAGAGATTGGAAAAATTAGTTTCAGAACGGTTGGGAAATCAATGAACTCACCATAGGATTGATTTACGGTGGAAACATATTGATTTCCTCACCATAAAAATTTCCTACGGTTGGGAAAATATGAACTCCCAACCGTAAGTGATTTACCTAACTTTTGTATACGGTTGGGAAAATATGAAAACCCAACCCTAAGTTACCCTGGTTTTGTATACGGTTGGGAAAATATGAACTCCCAACCGTAACTTCAATTTTCAGAAAAAAAATATATAATTTTTTTTATAATTTTTGATTTTGATTTTCGTATTAACCATAATTACATAATTAGTCTAATCTTATTACTAATCTTGCTTAATTTAGTCAACCTAATCATTAACAATAATTAATTATTGAGATAAGAGGTTTTGGAGTTACTATTTGATGACCCCGTTTTTTATCATCCTGTGAGTCCTCAAACCAAAATTTTAAAACCCCTCTAATAGGTTTTAATAGGTTTCTTTGGTAGTGGATGTGTCCACGGTGGTGTTAAGCGTAAAACTGCAGCGTGCAGGCTAAAGTGTCTTAATTAAATAGAGTGTTCAGTATTCCATAAGATTTTGTTGGAACTTTTTTACCTCATCCCAAGATTCCTAAAACAACTGTTATCCAACAACACACTAAAGAACCAAATGGACCTTAAAAATACGGTCATGCTCTAGTAAAAAGGTACTCATACGAGCTGGTGGTTGAACATCTTTACTTCTACGAACAAAAAAGAAAGGAATTTACTCGTGAAGACGACGGAAGACGAGAGATAAAATCACTTCACCAGATTGGCAGATTCAATTCCCCTCTCTTCTTTAGTTTCTTCTCAAAACCAAAAAATCTTTTTCCTCTATTAAAGCTTGTTGCTCAGATCTAGTCCATTTTGGGCTAGATCTGAGCAGATTTCTTTACTTTTTCTAGTTTTCATAGATAGTTAGTAGTCTAGGATAAGTTTATTTAAGTTTTTGTTTCAATCTCCATTGCTTTTAGGAAATTTTTATGGTATTTTTGGGGGTGTGTTACCCTCTTTGTTTATGTCTTCTCCTTTATGGAGATTCTTTATGCTCTCTCATGGAGTTTCTTTGTGATCTCAATGGAGATTTTAAGTGAAAGTTTAAGTGTTGAAATCAAAATTCAAGACTTTGGGGCATATTACTCTCATATTTTTATGAGATGGTCTCATTTTCTAGAAGAAAAAACCCTTTTAAAATGGTTGGATTGTAATCCCAATACCATTCTCCCGATCTTACGATTGTTTGATACTCTTGTTGGTAGTTTGTTACTTCTCTTCATAAATTACTCTTGATTAGTACCTTTGAATTATAATTTGATCTTTAATCTTGATGTACTTGAAATCAACGTAAACTCATACTTGTGTAAAGAAGCACAATGTGCGTACGTGATGTGCCCACTCCCACCACCACTAGTGACTGACTTTAGCCGTTCAAGTCCATAAGAAAACTCCATACTCCAGTATTTTTCATTGGTCCCCCAAGCCTCAACCCCAACCCCATCTGGCCATCACCTTCCATATTCCTTTTTGGTTTAAACCATCACTCTATGTCTACATTGTGGTTATCCTATTATGCAATCGAATCAAATAATCTGTAAAATGAATTTCATGGTCTCACATTTAATGTAAAATGCAGAACCATGAAAATTTAAAAACATTAAAAAAATATCTGAAAAATCTCACCGTTGATGATGGACATATAATATCTAATCATATATATGCTTCAAAATCAATATTCAAAGGTGAAAATTTATCCAACTAACTCCTTTTTCCTGGATGAAAGTTTTGACACCTTGTATCAGCTTCTTAATTATCATGCTGGTGCATTAGTCTTGGAAGATTGATGAAGTTCTATCATAATAAATGTCTAACGCAGTTTTGGACCAAACAATCGTCTCCATCCATCACACAGAGGCAAAGGCAGCTCCCTCTATCATAATAAATGTCTCTTAATAATTCTCTTCTTTATTTTACAAACAAAAAAAGAGGAAGAATATCTATCTTATATAAATAAAGAATTAAACTTTAAAGACTCTGTTTGGTCTACTCTTCTCTGCCACTGCCACAGCCACTGCAACTGTCACTCCGCTCCCTCTCTCTCTTGAACAAAACTTTTCCTTTTTCTCTATTTCTTGCGCTCTTCTCTCTTCTATTCTGATTGTTTGTTTCTTATCGCACCAAATTCAAAAAGGAAATCAGCAACTTCATTTACAGTGAGTTTTCTTTATGGGTTGTTTTTGCATTCATTCCTATATATATCATTACTACTTCCACTTTGTTGACCTCTTTTTTACTCACAAAATCATATGAATGTTATAAATAAGATGATATGAGATTCTCTCAAATGGGTTTTCATTTCTTCTTCTCAGCTGCAACACTGTTGTAACATTGTTTTTCCATGCACTAATTTGGATGTTCGTTCTTTATTTCTCTGTGATTTGGAGTTTTGATTCTATAATTCTATTATTAACTTGAAGTTTGGGTTAGAAGTTAGAACCCGTAAAATCTCTGATTTTCAGATCTGCAATTTTTATGATCATTTGCTCTTGTTTTTTTTCCCCACTTTTTCAGTAAAACAGACAAAAACAAGATATATGAAGGAATCTTAAGTACAAAAAAATGGCATTGTAGAGAAAAGAGAAAAAGAAAAGCATTCTTTACCGAAAGTTCTGAAAAAATTTGAAAAAATCGAAAGGTTTATTTTTTATTTATACAAGTGATTTCTAGAATATCTTTTTAAGATTAATTAGATCTCAAAAGGATTTTTTTATTAGCGTAATGGGAGCCTTTAAAAGTTAAGCTTTTCAGAGTTCAAAATTCAAACTGATTGATTAACTCACTTTCCACCATTCTCCCTTTTAGTTCTACTTTTTGACCCTATATCTGATTACTACATCACCTTCATTCTGATTCAGTTTTTTAGTGTGGTTTTGATACAGAACCATTTCCTCCTGGGATTCATTTTGTTTAGCTTCAACAAAAGATTGTTTACTGAAAATCTGAAACTAGAATATGTGCTTGTTATCTGTGTAGCTTGTGGATCTTCTTTTCATTGTCTAGCGTTTTTGAAATATCATTATGAAGAGACTCGCATGTTGTCGTCGCCGGAATAAGGAAATCAGCATCGACTTGGATGAACCAGACAGTAAGGGTTCCATATCTCTCTCTCTCTAATTTAATCTGAATTTTGTTATTGATACAAATTTTAAGCTGCAACTTTTGAGACCAACCCACAAAAGCACAAACACAGATTACTGTGGGTCATGGTGTGTTAGTCTAATAAACCCCAAAACCTGGGTTTTAAAGGGTTTCTGTTAGAGAAACATTGTAGCTGTGCCTGCATTTAGGGTCTTGACTGGTTTGAGATTATGGCTTTATGTTAGGTAAACTTCCTACACACAAGATGGCCCTTGTGTTGAGCATCCAATGGCCTGGAGTTGGTGGCCATGAATTTTTTTCCTGGTAATAAATATAGTGTAGTACTCTGGGACTACTAGTAGTTGAAAGGAAGTCAGCTGAAAACACAACTTCATGTTTACTACATAGTAAGTAGTTACCAAACCTAAAAAAAGTAGTTACTAAACCCTAGTAGCTAGTAAACAAATCTTAAATTCATGTGAAATTGTTAAGTGCATAGTAAGTTGTAACAGTAGTACATTGTTAGGTAACACACTCTCTCGTCTTTGGTAGTCTACTGTTTGATATGCAATCACATAAATTTCTTCTTAAGTACTTGCAGCTGCAGGTTATTTAAACCCTCTCATCAATCTCCTCATCATGTTTCCACATGCTACATTTTCGTGGGACCCACTCACCATTAGTCATTTTGGTACCCATCCAAATATCCAATATATACATTCATTAATATAAATCTACTCAGAAAAATTATTAGATTGATCTATGATTTCTAGCTTGATTCAGCGAACCTATTAGTGTCCTATTGCTTATCGTACGTATTCAATGACTGCCATCGTTTGTAAGCAGTCTTTGTCTAATAAATGTTGATGTAGCTAGTAGATGTTGTTATTCTAAATGTGTATGGATTTTTCATGTATCTCTATCCTATCCTTAAAATTGACCATGGTAAATGTAGGAGACCGTAAAGCCCCCTGTGTTCTTTTTATCTCTGAAGTAGGTGTATCACCATTAATAAGGAGAAATTGATGGATCACACTACCTCTTAAGTTCAAAATTTCCCAAAACTTCCATTTTTTGTTTGAATTTTGGATGAAGGGTTGGGACATTATTTTTATTTAGTTTGAAGCGTAGGACCTTTTTTGTTGAAGAAGACATACAACCTACTTCGCTAAATATAAGTTAATGCAAAAATCCTTTTTTTCTTCATTCTGTTTCAGAAAGTTATACAATGATATACAACCCATTTCTACTAGGATCTGTTCAGTACTTAGTTTGATACTTCTTGGTTTGCTTAGTTAGTATATATATTTTTCCATTATTTTTTTTTTTTATGATAATTCCTCTAAGTTTGCCCATAACCATTTTTATTTTATGATTTGGTATTTTAATATGTCGGGGTCCCTTTTTAAGATAACTTCACATGTGCTTCCCACATATTCTACTGTTCCTCAATAGATGCATATTTGACTAATGCTTCCCAAGCCTGCCTTTTAGGTTTGACTTTGACATCTTCCACTGCCCATTGTGCCCATACAGACACTCTTATGAAAAACAATTCTGAAATTTTGACATTGGATTCTACTGATAATCCATGGAATAAATCCAGCAGAATGTGGGCAACACCCCTGACACAATTAATTAAAAGATGAGAAATGGTCATCTGAGGTATCCGTAGTAAATACTAATAATAAATTAGCATACACATTCACATGATGTTTGCTTAAGTTAGATCTGGTCTGGTCTGGTCTTATGTGTAAATACGCCATGAACATGAATGCCGATTCTTTCAGATTGTACTATCTTTGTTTGCATTAATTCATCATGTACGTGGGTAGATATGATGTACAAATTTTATTACATTTTATTTAAAATATATGCTCAAACAAGAGCTAAAATCATGGTTGAAATTGTCTAGTATCTTATTAAAAACATAATTTTTACAGTACATCCAACCCGATTTTACTTTTTGTTTATAGAAAAGAAATAGCTCCATCAGTGTTTCTCATTTCTTAGGTATCAATTACTAGCTTCTATTTGTTTCCATAATCCAAATCTAGCTTCTTCGAGCTTAGCAAATGACACTTGACGAGACCAATAGACTTTTCAAGTTTAATATTCACAGAAGATTGTGGTCAGTCAGTGGATTTTAGGCTGACTTAATCAATTAGAGTCATTCTAAAATAAAAAAAATTCAGGGGTGACAACCTACGACGGCCTTGAGAGCATATTAAACAGCTGCCGTTATGAGAATGAGAGTGGCACAATCGGAGGTGAGGGTTGTGTCACTGACTCTGTAGATGAAGATGATTCAATTTGTTCTTCGAGCAAAGATGCACTAGGATCATTCTCTTCGCAATGGCTAGTGAAGAAGCGAGATGGGCGCCAAGATAAATGCTTGGAGGATGTTTCAAGAAGTCCAGAGCATTTTTACACCAAAGAAAAAGTGAAGACCACTATTCAATTTGCTGATGTGGAGACTATGAAAGAGAGGTTTGCAAAACTACTGCTGGGAGAAGATATTAGTGGAGGACGGAGAGGCATATGCACCGCATTGGCATTAACGAATGCTATAACAACTCTTGCAGGTATAGACAATTTATTCTCTAATGACTCCTTCAGCAAATCCTGTTTGTGTAGTTAACACTAAAGCAATCGATAGTTACTTTGTCCATGCTGCCGCTGTCTGAGAAAATGCTACTTGGTTTTATAGCATCCGTCTTTGGAGAGCTGTGGAAATTGGAACCTCTGCCAGAAGAAACAAAGAGTAGATGGCGAAGAGAGATGGACTGGCTACTCTCTCCCGCCAACTATATGGTTGAGCTTGTTCCTGCGAAGCAAAATGGCGCGAATGGACGGACTTTAGAGGTGTATATTAGTTTCCAGTTGCATTATATACTTTTACTGTATTAAGTTGTTTTATTTATCTCTTTGTATTATTGCAGATAATGACACCTATTATACGGGCCGACATTCACATGAATCTTCCTGCACTTCAGAAGCTAGACTCCATGCTCATTGTGGGTGCTTCTTCCAAGCTATCAAAATGTAGAAAAATATACATTCGTTAATTTAGTATTCGCTGTACTGATGCATATATAAAAAATCCCTTTGTGTTCCAACAGGAATCACTGGATTCAACGGGAAAAACTGAATTCTGGTATGCAGAAGGAGGGAGCAGAGTAGAAGGAAGAAATGGAAGTGCAAGGCAAAGTAAGAGGTGGTGGTTTCCATCTCCTCGGGTCCCAATGGAGGGGCTATCCGTATCTGGGAGGAAGAAGCTGCTTCATCAAGGTAAAATGGTGCATCAAGTATTCAAGGCGGCCAAATCCATCAACAATGGTATCTTACTGGAAATGCATGTTCCAGATACTATCAAAGACGCTCTTCCGAAGGCAAGTATAATCTATCTTCCTTTAAAGGTTATATATACTTCCGAAGAGTGATAATTTGACTTGGTAGTTTTCCATTATGCAAAAGTATGTATTAGGGTTACTCAAGTTATCTCCATTCCATTAATGTGTGGTTTACAAGAAGAGAAGTTTATGAATTACTGTAAAAATGTTGACTGGAAACCAACATAGCATCTAGTACGTTGACATAAACAGTTGATAAGGTTAAACTATATGAGATATGGAAGTAATCGTATAATCCATTTTTATACCGATTCTAACAATTGAGACTGTGATGGATAATTTAAACAGAAGCAGTGTATGTTTGTTGATAAATGTCCTTGTCTTAATTGTTACCAGTCTGGAAAGGTGAACCTAGGTGAACAACTCTACAGCGTGCTGACGGAACTGAGTTCTGAAGAAGCAATGCTTGCTTCTCTTAATCTGAATAATGAACACACGGCTCTTCAGACCATGAATCAGTTAGAAGCTGCTATTTTCGCATGGAAGCACAGAATCTCTGATCAAGTCAATGGTAAATCTCCAGTTTGGAACTCATGGTCTTTAATAAAAGAACCCAACTCTGATCTAGATAAAACCGAGCTACTGTTGGGAAGAGCTGAGGTCCTACTTCAGCTGTTGAAGCTTAGATTTCCGAACCTGCCTCACACTTTCCTCGATGTCACCAAAATCCAATACAACAAGGTGAGTTGAAGAAGCCTATCTTGTAGTTTTCAGAAGATTATGAACATTGCTGTCGGTTAAAATATCAGGCTGCTACTGCTTGTTACCCATAATTTTTCTTATGAAGATAACTCATGGTAATTATCACTTGATTTGTGCAGGATGTTGGGCATTCAATTCTGGAATCTTATTCAAGAGTTATTGGGAACTTAGCATTTAGCATCCTCTCTAGGATAAAAGACATTTTGCAAGAAGACGATTTGAGCACACCAAATTCTCCTGTTTCAAGTAGTTGCTTTTCTGGATCAACTCTGAGCGGCATTTCTGAACTTTCGAGTGCAAGCAAACGTGAACAACTCTCACTTATTGATCAAATGAAGATGGTTGATGGGCAATCTTGTGGCGATTCCAGCACAAGTAAAGCTTCTGAAATAGATTTCTCTGATAGTGAAGCTAAAACTAGTTCGGTTGCTTCTACGCCATG
Organism: Papaver atlanticum; assembly: GCA_023531105.1. Taxonomy (NCBI): domain Eukaryota; kingdom Viridiplantae; phylum Streptophyta; class Magnoliopsida; order Ranunculales; family Papaveraceae; genus Papaver; species Papaver atlanticum. Next base: position 2,439,545 of record JAJJMB010011095.1, read on the forward strand.
TAGGAGCCATGTTTGATGCATTAGTAGAGAAGCTTGTCGCAGTGTTTCACCTCCACTCTCACGATAGTTGGAGTACTCGCAGCTTCTCAAAAAGATGAAATAGTTATCTTTTTTTGTAAATGAAATCCAAATATTGGTTGCCAATTTCTATAATTTTCATTTTGTTTTTCCAATTTCTGTAAAGATACTTTAGGTCAATGTCTGCTTATTGACCAAAAGTGTCGCTATAGTCATATATATTATAGATCGAATCCCGTATATCGTATTAAGTTGACACAAGATTTGGCCATATGTGTGGAGACTTCTCCTTGTTGGAACTTTGATAAAGTACCCCATTCTCAGAATCCGATTTAATAAGTTGGTGTAAACACCCTAAAATCGATGAAGGGTTACAAGGAGACTAATTCCAATACGCAGTATAATTCTTTAAAAAGTTCTGTCTCTCTCTGGAGGATAGCTCTCCTTTTATAGGTAAAGCCTGACATAAGGATACCGTATACTTTTACATTAAGGTCTATTTACACTCATTAATCATTTCTTCGTGGCACCCCAATTTGCCATGTCATTGTCAATGGTGGTTTCGGATTTGGTCCATCCAAAGCCCTTATTCTTTTATCATCGGCTGTGCCAAAACCGTGTGTTTACATTAGCCCCTTAACTGTTTGCGAAGTTTACAATTATGACAACAGTCAGTATACATCCTGATTGTGCTCTTGTTTCTCTTCTTCGCCTTCACGAATTAGGTTTTCCGAAGCCCCTTCTCGCCTGATTAGTCATTGGGTGTTTCGTCTTCATCATCTTCCTCCCTCCTTCAGAATGGACTTTCCCTTCTCGATTTGGGTTTTCCTGAAATCCCTTTTCTTGACGTTTTATCTTTATTTTGTCGATTTCTTCACTCTTTCGAGTTGAGACTTTCCAAAACTTCCCTTGTGATGCCATGGCTCTTCCTGAAGTCGACTAACCTTTCTTACAATGTATCGTGAATGTGTATGGTCATGATCCTAGTTTTATTCACCGTGGGATCTGTCGATAATCCCAAGGAGACGGGATCCAACATCTCTCTTCCTTTCCACCACTTCATCCGATTCTCTGTTCCTCCTCAGACGTCACGACTCTTCGTCTTCTTTTCCTTTCAATATAAATTCCTTCTGCCCTCATCATTCTTTCATTCTCTTTTTCTTAGTTTCTTCTCGATAGGTTTGCCTTTCTCTTTCCTCTTCAACCTTTTACCTTCTTCGGTTTCCACAAATCCTAAATAACTATGGAGCCTTGTTCGTCTGGTGCTGGTAAGCATTTATCTAGAGAAGATTCCACGAATATGAGAAGAACGCGTTTGTTTGGTGCGGAAGCCGCCGATACAACCCATTCCGGGTCTGTCATCCGAGATGAATTCATTACCCATTTGACCCGAACAGATCTTCAGGGTTATCACATTGTCGATAATAGTCTGATTTTGCTATCCCCCGAAAATGATCATCCCCCGCTCCTTCCTCTTGAGATTCTCCCGCGAGTGTGTATTGAACGTGGCGACTTCCGGGAACCTCCTATCGATTTCGTCTCAACCACTCTTGTAAGTCACGAGTGGTCATCTTGGAAGCATTACATTTTCTCGAAGCCGCGTCATCTTCAATGCATCCGGGAACTTAATATCGAAGATGCTCTTAATATGTCTACCCATCGAAGTATCTTCCGGGCCAATCAAGATCTTTCTTTAACTTGTCATAGATGGGTTGCGGGTGTTCATACCCTCGTTTTTGCTTGGGGGAGGCATCACAAACTTTAGAAGATGTTGTTGCTCTCACTGAATTACCTATTCATAGTTCCCATAGTTTCGAGGAGGCGAATCCCGAAACAGCCATGGCAACTGATGACACAACAGTTTTCAATACTCTGGTAGAGGTTCGAAAGGCCATTGCTCGTAAGGTAGAAACTGGAGATCCCGGAGCCCCTATTAAAGAAGATAAGCGGTGCTTCCCTTTCGGGTTGGATGAATTACTCCCCCAAGATTACCGAGGTGATTGATAAGAAGAAACTGCCTTCTTTAGTGAAATCTTACATCCCTCCAAGTCATGATCAAAGTGATGATGCGGAACTTGCTGCTTTCTTAACACATTGGTTAATCCATGATTTGTTCGAGTATCCTCCGAAAGACACTATCCGAGATGATATTCTACGAATGGCTGTCCTGATGTCTAGAGGAGTTACCTACCCGTTGGCCCCAATGTTCTTGGGCGGGCTGTATCGTCATTTAGATACCTTGGTCTCGGATCTAGAACTTGTAAACAGTCACGAGCACACAGTAAAAAGTTATGCTCCCACAAGCTTTCTTCAGTTATGGTTTTGGGAACGCTTCCCTGATAGTCAATCGGGGACTCAAGAGTTGGCTGCAGAGAAAAGTAGACTCGTTACTTCCACCAGTTCTTCTAGTCGTCCCTGTCGGCTCCATTATGATATCCCCGCACTGCTTTATATGAGAACATCCATATCAAGAAGAAGAGCCAGAGTTTTCCTTTGATTGTAGACAAGTTGTCATCCTTTCGGCCTCGTCCGTATGAAGACATTCCCGTGGGGGCATTGTTTCTTAACCCAACCCCGGTGTTTCTTGACGATGTACTGGATTCGAGTGGTTTACAGCTTGACAATGAGGAGTGGGATTTTGTTGATGTAACAACTCCGGGTTTTATTCCTGGCTACATCGACGGGAAGTTTTGCTTTGTTAGTTACAACGTCGACCGAGTGGCTAGGCAGTTGGGATATGATCAAGATGCAGCTTTGTTAAATTTCATCCATTCGTCATTAATCATAGATCATCATCAACCGTAGAAAAGCAGCTAGAGCAGTGTTATTCTTTAAAGTCCTTTGGTCACTGGATACCGAAGCGCTCGAATACAAGATTCTATTCGCCCAAACCACCAAGTAGTAGCGCACTCAAGGTGTAGCTTGATCGAAATCTTTATGTTTTGTGACTAAGGTTAATCCTAGTAGTTAGAATCTTAGCGCAAGGTCCACTTTCTAGTGTTGTTTCTACACGTGATTGCTCCACAGAATCCCTCTGCAAGGTCTCGTGTTTTCTACTTGTGTAGGGGTTATTCAACAATTACATGGATATCCTAACCCTTTACTAGCTTTAGATTAATCAAGAAACTGATTTAGTTGGACACCTAGAACAATCAATCAATCAATCATAATATTTACTCATAGTAGAAACAACGATAATCATATGAAGTAATCAAAATAGATTCATATATTAACTCAAATCAAGTTTACAACTTAGAATTCATCCTCAATCAACTATGGATTTAGCTACACATGGATGTGGTAGCATCCATGTTATACATATAAGAAAAGTTTAGTGATATCGTTATGATTGAAGAACCGCTCAGAAACCCTAGCTTTCGCTCCATGTGTAGTTTTTCTTCTCCAAGACTTACAATTTCGTGATCCATTGATCTTTCCTTTCACATGGCCTAATACCTCTTTATATAGGTTTACATTTCTTGGGCTTCAAGTATCTAATTCGGTTAAGGAACCCTGTTAGAGCACTGCTCGGTCGAACTCGCAAGCGTTGCTATCTCAAGCTTGTCGTCAAGTTTAGTTGCCAAAACTATAAGTCTTGATTTCTAGTGTACTTATAGATAAGTCTCGGATTAGGATAAAAAGTGTGGTTGAGCATTAGACTTCACGGCGTTTATAGATTGAAGACGAAGAACTACTAAGGGGAGCTTGTGGAACTTCATCAACAAAAGGTATGTGGAGACTTGAACTCATCTATCACTCAAAAGTCTATCTACTCTATCTCCTATTTGAGACAAAAGTCGTATAGCTATATAGACTTCGATTATACACATTAAATATTTCGAGATGAGTTTAACTCGCTTACATATTTCTCAAAATATGTGTTGGTAAGCTTTCGCTTTAACCAAGTTCATCTTATATTCTTGACGAAAGTCAAAAGATGATCATGTGAAAATCGCCTTGTAACATCTTACATGATTTATGTGAGAAAGTCATTTGATGTAGACTCGGAATGTTTCGTATTGATCATTCGATCACTTGAAAATTGCTTTGAAGCTAATAGTTTGTGTGAGACATCTATTGTCGTCTTCCGAGAATGTTTCAATGATTGAAATGAGAGTTTAGAACAAATAACCATGATTGGATATAGCACAGTATGCGTACTAGTATGCTAATTTGTGCAAGATATTCCAAGTCCGGGAACCATGGTATGCATACCCGTATGCGTACTGGCATGAGTTTCAAGTTCCAGAAACTCAACTGAGTTTTAGAAGATATGCGTACCTGTTCGCATACTGGCAAACCCAAACTTGGTCCGGCTACTTAGGTATGCGTACCCGTTTGCATACTTGAGAAGGTTATGATCTAAAATCGGTTTGTTCATGAACTAAACATTTATATAATAAGGAATGCAATCTTTTGCAAACCGTGGCTATAATGTTCATGAATTGATTCGAGTGAATCAAAATCGATTTTGCTTCAATTGTGTCTTGTATACTTCTATGAGAATATAAACAATTGAACAACTCTAGAACTAGTTTCATTTGAGTCATTTGAACTAGTTATGGTTAAGATGAATATGGTTGATATGAAAGTGTTCATATGGCTAACTTCGGTTAACTATTGTTGAGCCAACAAGGTGTACACGTTTAGGTACGGTTACTCATATCTAAACAAAGTCACTTTTCATTTGTGTGTAACAAGCTAAGTTCGATCTAATGGTTGAAAGATATTAGCTTGAGTCTAATCAAGTTTTCATCTAACGGTGAATATTGAATGCTTTGTTGCCAAGGTAACATTGATTGCAAACCCTGATTTGAAGACTATATAAGGGAGAACTCTAGCAACTGGAAAACCTAATCCCCACACCTCCTGTGTGATACTAGTTGCAACTAGAGTCGATTCTCCTTTAACCTTCAGTTTTTCACGAAACCCTGTAGGTTAACGACTTGAAGACTTCATTGGGATTGTGAAGCCAGACCAAACTATTTTCTCTATAGTTGCGTGTTTTGATCTTGTTGTTTTCTATCGTATTGAGTACTATCTTGTCTAAGATTTTCTCGAGATTTATTCTCCGATATGCAAGATAAAAAGTAGTCACAAACATCTTCGTCTCATCGTTTGTGATTCCACAATATCTTGTTTCGCTACCATACGATTAAGATTATTGTGAGGTGATTGATATTTCTAGGCTGTTCTTTGGGAATATAAGTCCGGTATATCAATTGGTTTATGTTCACCTTGATTCATCAAAAGAAAGAATAAAACTCATAGGTATATCTGTGGGAGACAGATTTATCTATTCAATAGACTTTTCTGTGTGAGACAGATTGGTTTATCAAGTCTTCGACTTTGGGTCGTAGCAACTCTTAGTTGTGGGTGAGGTCAGCTAAGGGAATCAAGTGCGCAGAGTCCTGCTGGGATTCAGAGGCGTAAGGAACGCGACTGTACCTTGATTAGTGTGAGATTGGTTAGGGCTCAGCTACATTCCGGTCTGAAGTTAACTTGGAGTAGGCTAGTGTCTGTAGCGGCTTAATACAGTGTGGTGTTCAAATATGGACTAGGTCCCGGGGTTTTTCTGCATTTGCGGTTTCCTCGTTAACAAAATTTCTGGTGTCTGTGTTATTTCTTTTCCGCATTATATTTTCTATATAATTGAAATATCACAAGTTGTGCATAAGTTAAATCAATTGTGAATCCAACCTTTGGTTGTTGATTGAATTGATTGACACTTGGATATTGATTTTTTATACCGTCCAAGTTATTTCTTATATTCAATCGGGCTCGCAAATTCCTATTTGTTTGATTGCGGATTGAATTGAGAAATAGAGATATAACTCTTTGATATACTTTTCTTAATATTGAGTCTGACTGTCTAGTTGATTCTCTTGAAAGTATATTGGAGTTAGTCTATACATATTGCTAAGCGAAATATTGTTTGTGGTTGTTAGACCCCTGCTTTTTCAAACCCGACCCTAAGTTACGAAAGAAAGACCCTAAAAAATAGTTCGGGAATATTGGCCTTCATGGTTTGCGAACCTGTTTGAAAACCATACATTAAATAAAATCCAGGGACCCTCTTTTGCAAACTGAAATTTCAGTTACTCCCGTTTGTGAACTGGCTTGTCTTCGGTATTCGATAAACTCGTTTTGGCCGTAACTTCTTCGTCCGAACTCGGAATGACCTAATTATTTTTTAATTCTATTTGTAATTGAATTATCTTAAAGATGGTGATGATAAAACCTTAAGTTGAATGATTTAAGCTTGGTCGTTGTCCATTCTCTTGATTTTGAGCGTTTTGCTCCTTTTCGTCGTACTTTTTCCACTTCTATTGGACTTGGTCACTTGGATACTTGCAATACTTCTCTTCTTAGATTTTTTTAGCACTCTGTAGATCTTTTTTGGATGATTCACCTTATAGAGACAAATAAGAGAAAACAAGAGTAATAATACGAAAACATGCAAGAATAATAGCTAAAACAAGTATGGAATGGATACTAAAATCATATGAATTATGCACTTATCAAAATCCCACACACTTAGGTTTTGCTAGTTATTAATGGGGAAAAACGATTCGCTGTTTTTTTTAGGAAAGTGAAGAGACGACCGTGCGGACGAGACTCCTCAACCGAGCAAACTGCTTAACCTCAAACAGATGCACTGCATGGGAGTGCTTTGAGTTCGAGAGATCAATCTGTAGGACTACGACCTAAACCAAGACAATGGACTTTCCATAGTCAATTCGGTCACAAAGAGAGAAGAGGGTTGATCTGTAGGAGGGAAGCAGAGAATTGTGTGAGATCAATGATGATCAAGGATTGTGAATGTGTTGTAGGTTTCTGCAAGTTTTCTGTGAACTGTTGAGTTCGAATAAGTTCTGGTCGATTGATGGAATTCTTGAGAGTGATTACTCGAAATATTGTGTGTTCCTCAATCATGGATTCAGAGACTTATTTATATTGCCAGAATAGTAGACACATTGATCTCCAGTAAGTGTGACGGTTGCTTGAGTGCAAGAGTGGGAAATCGTGTGTTAACCAGTTCCAGGTCGTGCGGAGACTTGGTTGATTGTCCACCCACTACTTTGCTAACTCCCTAAACTGCTTGCACGACTTACTCACATTTCTCATCATGGATGAACACACGTGCTGTAGGCCGCCAGACCAAAACCCTAATTGATATCCCCCATGTGACGTGATTGATGCTGATGAACGTGGAGTCTGCAAAGAAGACGTGTATTTGATTAGTCAGTCATTGACTTGATTAGACAGTGAGTCTAAGTTTTGTTGAATTGAGCATGATTGACGAATGCTTAGTGATTCATGGATTAAACATGTCTGTTGAGACGTATAGTTCTTGAATCAACATGATGATAGTTTGAGCAAATATTGCTCGTTTGATGAATTGTGGATAGCATGACCAAATAAAATATTAATTAAAACATTAGTAGCTGGAGAGAATATTATATAATTAATTAAGATGTTGATTGCTTGATCAACATAAAATTAATAGTGTTTAAACTTGCTCAAAATGACGATTTGCAGAGCATTCAGTTCAAAACCCTAATTTTGATCGATTGCTGATCAGTTGGTGATTTATTGAAAATCAATCACTAAGTGAAGGAGGGACCGGATACATGGGATGATGGACGACCATGAAGTGCCCAGGTGTTCGTGTGAGCATGCACCAAAAGTCCTTTGTTGACTAATTGGTGAAAGGATGATAAAATGTTGGTTTAATCACTTATTAGAATAGTGCTCGTTTGAGCATTAGGTAACAGAACCTAATTATGGAGAAGTGAGGGACCGACCAAGATGGCATGAGACCGTCCCTTGGTGGTCGTGGGACCAGCTGATGGTTGTTTGAGCAAATTCCAGGTTGGTTGGAAAGAGTTTGGACCCAATATGAGCAATTGAGCAAATTAGGTCAGAATTTTAAAGATGTGTGGGACCGGCTCTTTGCAAGCCTTAGGGCCGGCCTTGGTCGGTCAAGGAAGCATTTCCGTGTCACCATAATGTCCGTGTCTCAGTCCTGAGAGTTTTAATATTTTCTGATGCACGTTTGAGCAATATTTTTAATTTTCAGAAGAGTTTGATCTTTGACTGAAATTCTTGATTTTGCTCGAATGAGCAAGTAGAACTTTGCTCCTTTGATCAATATTTTAAGAATATCAAAATAATAATATTTAATATTTTTTCGTGAGTAGCCTAGTCGG
>JAJJMB010011095.1:2447785-2499558 GCA_023531105.1 Papaver atlanticum
ATGAAAAAACCAGGGTTTTTGCTCAAACGGAGGAGTTTCATGAGATGGGGGAAATAATAATTATGAAAAAAAGGGATTACAAGGTGTAGGACCAGCCATGGCTAGGGAATGGACGGCCGGCTAGGTAGCCCGGTCCCGTGACACCTTCCCCTATTTGTATTATTTTTCATCTTTGAAGGAAAATATGGATAAACCGTGAGTTTTGCTCAAACAAGGAAAGTTGCTCGAATGAAGGAGTCTTCATGAGATCATGAAAATAATAAATCAATAAAAAAATAAAGGAAGAGGCGTGGGGGACCGGCCGGCCGGTGGGGCCGGTCCCTAGACGCCTCTTTTATTTTATTTTTTATTTTCTCTCTCCTATTTTGCGTGGGTTTCCTCGTTTATCCATATTTTTGAATGTTCATTCGTGCATCATCGTTGAGTACACTGCACTATTTTCTTGGGGCTTACTCGGTGATAGTCCAGACGCCCGATTGGTGGATATTTATTACTAATTCATGAAATTCAGCTGAGAATGATTCATGAAACGGAGTAATAAAATGAATTGAGTGTCTATTACTAATCCATGGAATTCAGCCGGGGAATTCAAGTGACGGAATAATGAGATAAAGTGGTTATCTATTACTAATCCATAGAATCTAGCCGGGATAGCTATGGAATGGAGTAATGAGATATAATAGATTATTTTCTAGGAATTCAGTTGGCGAATGACATTAGAGTTAATCTATGTGCAGAATCGAGATATGAGATAGTTGAAGCATCATATTCGTTCTCAGGGGTGTATAGTCATGGAACAACAAACTACGTGACGTCCTGAAGGCGATCATCTCTCTTACAAACAATTATGTCTAGAGAACCGCCCAATCATCAAGATTCTATACACGGTCTCTCTACATAGTCAGGGATCAACGTGCAGCGTGACGTCCTGAAGGCGTTCAGCTTTCTAACAAACAATTATGTCTAGAGAACCGCCCAATCATTAAAATTATATGTAGAGGTGGGTCTCTCTATGTAGTCAGGGAACAATGAACGGTGTGACGTCCTGAAGGCGTTCAGCTCTCTAACAAACAATTATGTCTAGAGAACCCCATAATCATTAAGATTCTACATAGAGGTGATTATGAAATGTGTGAAGTATCGAACGCTCAGCCGGGGAGGCCTTTCGAGAAACATATTCATCATAGCTCTCTGAGAGGAACGCTCACTCAGTCAGAGATCATGAAACGGTTCACGGATTGTAAAATATGAATCGTCACATGTAGTATCATGATTTTACGAGTTTGTCCTTTGTCGAAAATCCACCATCAACACTAGTCCTCGAGCAAACTAAATAAAACTAATCCTAGGTGCAACAACTCCCTTTCATTGAGAATACAATTACACTTAGCTAATGCAACATGCCTTTAAACCCCTACTGGACGAGTTATAGTCTCGTGAGGATTTACAAGAGGTTTACCCAAAAAACCTACTCCAATTTATCGCCTTGGAAGAAGTACTAAGGACAGACACAAAGCAAAAATCTAATTAAATAATCCGCCTGCGCAAGTTCTTTAGCTGCAAACATCCCACGTACATACCAATCATCACACATAAGCAATTACTTACGTGTGACATTCAACCTGATTGCATAACTCTACTAAGATAGTCATCGTACTTGTTGTAATGTTTCTCAACATTTTTGCCGCAATACTCGCGTACTGAAATCACATGGATAGATAAGAGAATGGAAATAGAATAGTGAAGTGTGCAAATGTTGACTAAGGTGAAAAATGTTACCCACAATACTTGTATGAATGTCGTCAAAGGATTTTTATATATATAGCGCAATAGTTGAGACAAGAACCCATTTAACTCGACAACATGATTAGATACTCTAAGCGCATGTTTCCTTTCAGCAAATATGTGATAGTTCCCATGGATCCTGCGTTTCACGCTTGTTTAGGCGACGGAGACAGGAAAAGCGCACACATACTGCTCTCCAAGTGTCGAGAACCTCATCGAGTCTTTTTGACTTGCTATATAATGATGATAGGTTTCACTCATTTCATCGAATACATGATTAGTTCCCATGGATCCTGCGTTCCACTCTTGTTTAGGTGACAGAGACAGGGAGAATCTTCTCTTTGTATTGTTAATAATGTTTGTATATGAAGAGGAGCCTTTTTTTTTTTTTTTTATGCTCACTCTTTTGAGTGTATAAGACAATTGTCTATGGGGCTTTTATATACTCAACCAATGATTACCTTGCTACAACATCCATGGCAGTACTAGGATCCCACCAAATCACTTAGAGAAACATATAACTGCAAAAATAAAAAGAAAGTGATTCAGTAATGATTAATTGCGAGAACTAATTTTCCAACGACTACCATGCCATTTCTAGCATCTGAGTTTCACATTCAATTATGAATGTATATAATTAAGGATTGTAGAACGATAAAGTGAGAATCAAGCTATAGCTGTAAGAATTGTTTCAACCTAAAAAAGGTTTAGTGTCATCCTAAATAGCTCATAATTAATTCCAAAAGATGAAGTCTCAAGTACGCAAGAAATCAAAGAGTGTTTTTTTTTTTTTTTAATTGTGTATATGCATATGATATGATACTAAATGCTCCCCACACTTAAACTTTACATTGTCCTCAGTGTAATTGACTCATCCACAGTAAAATTAAGATGGGATATTCAAATATGATATGCAAAAATTACAAAAAATTAAAAGATAAGAGATAGAAATACAAAACTGATGGGTTTCCTCCCATATAGTGATGCGTGTCGTAAGTGCAACAAATTATTCGATATATTTCCCACTAATTAACTAGTAATATAGTGGTAGTAAGAGATCGTTCCCACAGAGAGCTGTGTAATTGATAGGTTATTTGATCAGCAAAATAAAGTAAATAACAAAGGGGGATTGTTTGATTAAAGTAAAATAAAAAGAATAACAAATAAAAGAAATAGATGATCAAGGAATCCTTCGCCGTTACCAAGCGATAACTGGATTAGTATACTTATCTATCTTCATTAGAACCATTCATCACCAACCGTAGAATAGCAGCTAGCTCAGTGCTATCCCCAAAACTCCTTATACCACGGATACGGAAGCTCTCCAATATCAGATTCTATCCAACCGAACCACCAAGTAGTAGCTCACTCAAGGTGTAATCCAATCGAACGCTTTAGGCTTTGTGAATTAGGTTGATCCCAGTAGTTAATCTCTTAGATCAAGGTCCACTTGCTGGTGTTATCTTCACTCGCAATTGCTCCACAGAATCCCTCTGCAAGGTATCGCGATTTCTACTTGTGTATGAATTATTCGACGATTACTTATCTCCTAACTCAATACTAGCAATAGAACAATTAGTAGATCAATCTAGCGTGCACTCCAAATCAATCCAATAATCACTCATAAAGATTAAATATGGTAAATACAAACAGTAAGATGATTAAAACTCCGAACAAACTTGTATAATAATAGAACAATGAATTCATCCTTAATCAATGAAAATTTAGCTTTTCATGATTACACAATTACCCGGTTTCCCCCTAAAGGAGTAAACCCTAGAATATTAATGACGGACAAAGTATAATATGAGATGTGTAGAGATATATCCCTTAGGTTAAGAAGTCTCTTATATAGTTATCCAAGTTGTAAAATCGTCCGTGCTCGATCCCGGACGAATTAGGTTGCCAAAACTCTCCAAATATGCACAGTAGGTCACGCCCAAAATCTGTGACCACAAACTGGTCGCATGAAGAAACCCGAGTAGCTAACTAGGCTAGTGTCTCATCCTAGAAGTCCGGCCCATTTATAAATCTGAACTGCTAGTGGCTTGTCAGTCTGCCAAAACTGACAGCACAAACTCAATCCCATCTTTTCCTTGGTTACTTCCCTGTGTTTGTATACGGTGGAATAACCTCTCCGTAGGTTCACCTAGATTTCCATACGGTTATAAAACCACTCCGTAACCTCAACTGATATTCTCTACGGTTGAGTAACCCACTGTAGCATTCTATATTCTCCATAATCTAATTTTCCCGTTTCTTTTCCCTGAATTGCTCTTCTTCTCGGCCAAGCTTCCTCGTCAAATAACCAAAATGATCTGTTACTTCCCTGTTGTCTCTATCGAGTTTTACCATCAACAGCCAGGCCTTCTTCCTTCTTCATCTATCACTACTGACAGCAACACCATCTTGATTACACCCTCCATCATCACTGCCTCCTCCATTCATTTCCGCTGCTGCCATCAATGCATCTCCGAACCCATTGTTTTCTCGATCCCCAACTCCATTAACAGCATCAACCACTCCATTTCTTCTCTGCCAACTTCCATCAGTTCCTGTACAGAGTCTGCAATCGCTGCTAACCCATATTCATCTTCACTGCCAACTCCATGATTAACAAACTCGACCATGCCGTCTTCCCTGAATTCTCAAATGACGATCATTACCAGCCACAACACCACCGTGACCTCCCTCTCTTGTTCAACTTCTCCTCGTCACTGCCATCTCTCGAGTTACAGCCATCGTCAATCAATAGCTTCATCAACTGCCAACACCGAAAGTGATAGCAGCCATTAATGGCAGAAAACTCAATCACCGAGCATCAACTGGTAACAATTCTCGAGCTTCCTCTTTGCTAACACTCCTCAGCTGAACTCGAGCTCCAATTCTTCACAGCTCCAAGACTCCATGTTCTCTGCCATCTCTTGCTGTGACTGAACTCTACTCGAACTCCATCATCTCTGGAAGTCACCATTGAATAGCTCCACCAGCACTACAGACCACCAGCTTCATTTTCTCTTGATCATCAGCACCAAACCCAAGCACAACCACCATCATTACCGATCACTATACCTCATGTTACCTGTTTTCCGAGCTCTTCTCCATACCCCCTCATTATTCCTCGCTGTTTTCTTAACTCGAGCAGCAACAAACATTTTGTATTACGAATGCAGTCCGTAGCAACTATCTCCGTCAACTGCCAATGGCAATAGCTTAATTTCAGTTCCCTAAACTAGTCGCCTGAATAGTGAGGAATAAGATGATGGTGGCAGCCCCAAGTAATCCAGATAGCTGCCTTTAGAAATTCATGCTTTCAACTGTCAGTCTTGGAGGACTGACAGTTCAGTTTTCTGCATCGCTCTCTTTGTACCGCCAATTCTGAGGAACCGACAGGCTTAGCTTCTCGTTTCACCCATAACTTCTTCATATGACGTCGGATTGACTTCATTCTTTCACCGTTCGCTTCGTCTTTTCGTCCTCTTCAACATGATAGCAAGAACTCTTAGAGATGAGAGAGTTTCGATTGGTCTTTGGCCCTTCTATACTTGTAGCTAACTTCTTTTAGTGCACAATAAAGTGCAAATTCACTTCTTTTGGATGATTCACATAATGAAACACAAATAAGACAAAACAAATGTAATATACAATAATTTGCAAGAATATAAACAATTGTTAGCATGGAATTGACACCAAATATATGCAAAATATGCAATTAACATATAGCGCTTTGTTTAACGTCCTCAGCCCGATTTGGCATTCCAATTATACTACTCCTCTAGAGGGAGTGAATCCTGAAGTTCAATTACGTCTACATATATGGCTTCAATCTATGGCCGTTGAATTTAAAAGTTGTCCCTGTAATGAGACTAGTAACCTCAACTGCACCATGAGAAAAAACATTAGTAACAACAAAAGGTCCACCCCAACGTGACCTTAGCTTACCAGGAAATAATTTAAGACGAGAATTAAATAAAAGAAGTTTTTGAACCACAACAAAACTCTTCCGAGAAATCGTCTTGTCATGGAAAAGTTTTGTCTTTTCCTTGTATATACGAGAACTCTCGTAAGCATCATTACGTATCTCCTCTAGCTCGTTAAGTTGTAACTTCTTTTGTTTCCCCGCATTGACATAATCCATGTTGCACATCTTTATCGCCCAATATGCCTTGTGTTCAAGTTCAACTGGAAGATGACAAGCTTTGCCATAAACCAACCGATATGGAGACATACCAATCGGTGTCTTCTACGCCGTTCTATATGTCCAAAGCGCATCATTAATCCTAAAGCTCCAATATTTCCGTGTAGTGTTAAAGGTTTTCTCAAGAATGGATTTAATCTCTCGGTTCGATATTTCAGCTTGCCCACTAGTTTATGGGTGGTATGGCGTACCGACCTTGTGACCTATGTTGTACTTCTTGAGTAAGGCATGGAAAGATTTCTGAAAATATGATCCTCCATCACTGATAACCACTCTTGGTGTACCATGTCTAGAGAAAATATATTCATTTACAAACTCACAAACAACTTGAGAATCATTAGTAGGGGTGGCTTTAGCTTCCACCCATTTTGAAACATAATCCACAACAAGAAGTATATAAAGTTTTCCATTAGAATTGACAAAAGGACCCATAAAATCAATTCCCCACATATCAAATACTTCCACAGAAAGAATTGGTGTGAGTGGCATTTGATTTCGAGCACCTAAATTGCCTGTTCTTTAACATCTATCACAAGATTTGCAAAAAATATATGCATCCTCAAATAGGTAGGCCAATAAAATCCACTCCCAAGTACTTTGAAAGCGGTATGTTTAGAACCAAAGTGACCACCAAATGCATAAGTATGACAAAAAGTAATAATGGATTGAAAATCAGAATTAGGTACGCACCTGCAAATGATTTGATTGGAACCGTATTTCCACAGGTATGGCTCATCCCACACATACTGCTTGGATATTTTCTTAAGCTTAAGCTTTTTAAAATTAGACATTGTACTAGGTACTTGTCATGTTACCAAGTAATTCACTATGTCCGCATACCAAGGTGTTGAATCTTCAATTGAGAAAAGTTGTTCGTTTAGAAAACGATCTTGTAAAGTAAGTTCTTCTTCGGAAACAACAAGTCTGCTAAGGTGATCCGCAACAGTATTTTCAACACCTCTTTTATCCTTGATTTCATAATCAAATTCTTGCAATAGTAGTATCCACCGTATAAGTCTTGGCTTAGCTTCTTTCTTCTTTAATAGGTACCTAAGTGTTGTGTGATCGGAATATACAATCACTTTTGTACCTACCAAGTATGATCTAAATTTTTATAGTGCAAACACTATATCCAAAAATTATTTCTCGGTGGTAGAATAGTTGATTTGCGCATCGTTTAGAGTCCTAGATGCATAATAAATCAAATGAGACAGATTGTCTGCTCTTTGACCCAAAACGGCTCCAACTGTATAGTCATTTGCATCACACATTAATTCAAATGGAAAACTCCAATCCGATGAATTGATAATTGGTGCAGTTGTCAACAATTATTTCAATCAATCAAAGGCATCCTTGCACTCCTTGCTGAAGTAAAAAACAACCTCTTTTTGCAATAATTTGCACATCGGTAATGATATTTTGGAGAAATCTTTGATAAACCGCCTGTGAAAACCTGCATGCCCAAGAAAAGAGCGAATCTCCCTCACCGAAGTGGACTTATTAGGTCTATCTTTGCTTTGTCAACTTCGAGCCCTCAAGAGGAAACGATGTGAACGAGCATTATGCCATGGTTTCCCATAAAGTGGCATTTCTCCCAATTAAGAACAAGATTAGTGTTTATGCATCTTTTAAGCACAAGTTCAAGATTTTGTAAACATATATCAAATGATTTTCTATAAACACTAAAATCATCCATAAATACCTTTATTATGCGTTCCACGTAGTCAAAAAATATACTTACCATACACATCTGAAAAGTGGCAGGCGCATTGCAAAGACCAAACGACATCCGTCTATAGGCGAACGTACCAAAAGGACAAGTAAAAGTAGTCATCTCTTGATCTTTTGGTGTAATAACAATCTGATTGTACCCCGAATAACCATCGAAAAAACAATAATGTGAATGTCCCGCTAACCTCTCTAACATCTGATCAATGAAAGGCAAAGGAAAGTGATCCTTTCGGGTTGTTGTATTAATCTTTCTGTAGTCTATACATACTCTCCATCCAGTTTGAACTCTTGTAGGAACAAGTTCGTCATCTTGATTTATAAAAACAGTGACACCTAATTTCTTAGGCACCACTTGAACTGGGCTAACCCATTTTCTGTCAGAAATTGGGTAAATCACCCCCACACTTAACAATTTGAGGATCTCTTTCTTCACGACCTCCATCATTGGGAGGTTAAGCCTATGTTGAGCATCATGTACCGGCTTAATATCATTCTCCATTAGGATTCTATGCATGCACATGGATGGAATAATGCCTTTGATATCGGCAATTGTCCAACCAATAGCCATTTTGTGCTCTTTCAGAACCCTAAGTAGACGTTCTTCTTGTATTGGGGTGAGGTTCTTTGCAATAATCACCGGAAGTTCTTATTTATCACCCAAGTATGCGTACTTTAAGTGGTCCGGAAGGGATTTAGTTCTAGTTTCGGTGCCTGCACAATAGAAGGTAAAGGAACCTCATTAGTTATGGGTAACGAAATATAAGAAATATTACCCATTTTTATTTCTTATAGTGTCGTTAAAGCACCACATATCTCTACCAGCTCTTTGGATAATTCAACATCCAGGTTCGGCTGTCCGTGAACGTATAAATCAATGCTATTACGCAACACAACTCCAAGTTCATCTTCACCGTTCAAATCAAACATTTTTTGTGCTAACGAACCAATAACATCAATAGAGAAAGCGGAGTGAACATCACTAGGATAACGCATGGCTTCAAATATATTGAAGCGAATGATCTCCTTATCAAATTCCATAGTGAGTGTACCGCTATCAACATCAATCTTCGTCTTTGCAGTTTTCATAAATGGTCTCCCAAGTTGTAACGAAGTAGATGAACAATTATCTCCATTTTACATATCCATTATGTAGAAATCAATCGGAAAGATTAACTCATTCACTTGAATTAACACGTCCTCCACGAGTCCCTTAGGATATATATTGGACTTGTTTGTTAATTGAATCGTGATCTTTGCCTCTTTTAAAGGTCCAAGATTCAAAGAATCATAAATATCGGCTGACATAACACTTATAAATGCTCCCAAATCAAGCAAAGCACGCTTAAACCATCGGATACCAATCATGATTGGCATTGTGAAACCACCCGAATCTTCACACTTCGCAGGCATCTTCTTCAGTAACATAGCTGTGGAACTTTCTCCCGCTTTAGTAATTTCGTTAGCAATTAACTTATCCTTCCTTGTGCATAAATCCTTCAAAACCTTAGCATACCTGGGCATCTTTTTGATGGCCTCAATAAATGGGATGTTGATTTGTATCTTGCTGAAATATCCATGATTTCCATATCTAGAGCTTGCTTCTTTGACTTGGAAAAACGACTAGGGAAAGGAGGTGGTGTAGCAAAGGTAGGAACTGTATCCTTATGTTTGCAGGTTGAGGTTGGCTTTTCCTTTGGAATGGTTTCCACCTCTACTTCCTTTTCGATAAACATCAAGAAAAGGTTAGTAACTGTATCCTTATGTTGGCCGGTTGAGGTTGGCTTTTCCTTTGGAACGGTCTCCACCTCTACTTCCTTTTCGATGTCGTTACTAACCTCTTCTTGATGTTTCTCCCCTTCAACTTGGCTCCCACTTCTTAGAGTTACCACATTAGCGTACTCTATTGGGTTCACAAAAGGTTGTGATGGCAAATTTGTTGATTTTTGTGCCTTTAACAAATTCATATTTGTAGCCAACTGTCTCATCTGCATCCTCAAGTCCTTAATGGCCATTTCATGTTCCTGGTGGTTTTGTCGAACTATTTCCTTTAGACTATGTATTGTAGATGCGACACGCTGCATGCTTTGCATTGGCATGTTGAACTTATCCTCGATAGAAGACCCCTTCTCTTTAGGTTGTTGTGGTTGTTGTAAGTGTTGTTGAAAACTACCTTGTCTTGCATATGGATTAGGAGCTGCTGCTTGCTTGTTAGCATAACTGAAACTAGGATGATCTTTCCAACCATGGTTATAAGTATTTGAGTATGGATCATACCTTGGCCTCTGATTAGGGAATAAAGCATTTACCTCGGCCTCCTCTTCGTATGGTGGAGCAACTACCGAAGATATACGATGAATTGCCTTTTCAATGGTGCTTAATCGGTGCTCTGTATTTGGAGATTCAACTATCTCGCTAACTCTTATGACGTTTGTGATAGACGCATTTATGTGTCTATTTTCATCTCTTTTGTGTATATTGTTAGTACCCATTTTTGTACTTATTTTGGTATTTTATCTCTTTATAGGTATTTTTGGAGAAATAAGCTTTTGCGGCGAAATTGGCTCGAAAAGTTGTTAAAGGCACCTGGGAGGACATTTGCTATTCGGACTCTCACTTTGGATAAGGGGTAACCCATTTCCAAGCAACTACTAAACACAGACCGGGACTGGATAGGGGGGTCACTTTCTTCTCAAAATTCAAAACAGAAAATTGGCGGGAAAACATGGTTCTCACGGACAGAATAAGGGTTGAAGTTTTGATCGATTTTTATGGAGATTAAAGGGCTGAAATTGATTGGGTTTACTCCTTAGGCCTAAACAGGCCTGTTAAAGTCTTTGTATTGAACCCAAATTGGCTAGAGATCGAATTAGAACAAAACAGAGGTATGAGTTTACACGGGTCTGTGATGAATTATATTTGGAATTTTAGGGAGACTAAAGGCAAGATTTTCTTTCCAAAGATACACTTATATCTAAGGAAGAGTTTGGGATAAGTTGGAAAGCTCAGAAACGCGTATAAATTCTAAAACAAGAAATTGCCGCAACTTTTCCGTGAAGAGAAAGGAAGAGATTTTGGAGAGATTTAATCGCTCTTTTTGATATAAATAGATTGGTTGGGTCATATAAAAGGGGTGTCGAAAGTTAGGGAAAGTTTAGAACACGACAGAGCCGAGAATTCAAAGGTGCAGGAAACCGGGTTCTGCTGCTGCTGCTGAAGAACACGAAGAACATTGACCCACACAGAACAGTCGCAAATAAGTATCGTTCTTCAACAGCAGAACACAGTTATTGTTTATAAACAACACTTCAATTGTAACGGTGACTTCTGTAACGACTATAAAGCGTTGCAGATTCGCTGTATTATTATTTCTCTTCAATAAAAACACTTTTTGAGCCATGAATCAATCTTTTGAGCATGTTTATACCATAAGGAGCTAAACCCAAACAATGGGATGACGGAGGAAGCCATGTTTCACAATTGATGGTAATTATAATTGATTCTTATGACTTTTTGCATTGCTTTTCAATCGATTTATGATTTTCGTTGATTATTTGTGATTTTGTTTGATAGTGTATGCTTAGTCTAAGAACTTTTGATGCACTATGCTTATGATTTACATCTAATGCTTTATAAAATCTACTTTTGGCTAAGGAATAGAGTCTATAAAAGAGCTAGTATTGTTATGAATCATCGTATGAACCAATTGATTGTGAAGTTTGGTGGAATCCTAAGTCCCAGTCTCTCGTAATATTGATATCATCTTTGTTTATTTGCTATTTTAATTGGAATATAAGTCTAGAATCGAGTCTTCACAAGTCTGAGTTGAACGAACTCTACTTATCACTTTTTACAATAACATAAAATCACATCAATTTTTGGCGCCGCTGCCGGGGACTTGTTTTTAGATTTGTTTTTAGGTTTTTAGGTTTTATTTATTTATTTGTTTTTATTATTTTTGTTCTTCTTTACGCGTTTGGTATTTTTCGATTCTTTTTCAGATTTGGAGCGAAGCTAAAAGGAAAGAAAAAGTGTTATAAGAGGAAAGCATCGCCAAAGAAGGAAAAAAAAAGAGGAGTCCAAAGGAGTGAAGAAGAAGATTTTTGTATATAGTTATTTTATTTTATTTTAGATTTTATTGCTTTTTATTTTTAGAAACTGTAATTAGGGATTTATTGTTGTAATCTTTTATTTTTGGACTTTGAACTTTATTTTTGGGACATTATTATTTTTAAACCCTAAGGAAGGGTTAAAATTAAATATAAACTGTTTGCAGGGAAGGACGACGATTACGATATCGACTCGGCCCCTCGGGTTCGCACATTGACACAGGAGTCAGTGGCCCGAGTCGACTACAGCGGTTCTTCGCCCGTCTGGTATGGGAGATAAGCTTCTAAACACCCGCGAATCCCCTGTCAGCGGGTTTACTGTCTTCCTTAAGGTGCATATATGTTGAGGCTTTGAATACGGATTTTAATTTCCTAGTAAAGGGCAAGGACAGGCCATACAAGATAAGGGTTCGGATTTCATCACCGTTCTCTTCTTGCCCGTCTTAGGAAAACGATACCTAACGCGAACCTAAGCATTAAAATATTGACTAGAACGAGACCGATAGGGTAACGAGCTTAATAGGAAAGTCGTTCAAAAGGATCGTATTGGGTATCTTGTTAGCCTAACTCGAAGTTCAGGAAGATTACTGTAAGTTGATTAGAGCCGCCTTGTAACCTAGGGAAGCGTTGCCAAAGAGGTGGGGGTATCAAATCTCCTCTGAGCTTCCCCTACTTCTCTTCGACTTACTTTATTCGGATTGTTCTAGAGAGGTTTGCTAAACCTATACCTAGTTGCCTCTTGGAAGGATAGAAGCTGGTCTAGAAACAATCTAAGGGGGCCATCATGCTTGTTGTTTGCTAGATTTTATAGGTTTGATTTGGTTGAGTCAGCCTTGTTTGTGATTGTGTAGAATTCCCTTGCAATTAAGAATGTCGAACTGGTATGATAGAAGCCAATACAATGAATATCGACCTGAATTTGAATATGGACATCATCATTTTTATGACCATGGTGGGAATAGTAGTTGGGAATGCCAACCTTTTCAAGGTTATGGTTCGTACCATGGTGAGCCCAATTATCATCCACACACACACCGGTCATACGAGCAAGAAAATAAGGATTATTATAGTGCTAGTACCTCGTCTTTGGACAATATAATCAAACTGCTGAAAACTAGTCCTTATTATGATCCTTCTGTTCCTATTTATGATCCTTCTGTATCTTTAGAAGAGTCTCTTAAGCAGTTAACTAAGCAAACAAATAGGTTTATGTCGGAAATGAATAGACAAACTACACCATTGAGAAAACTTTCTATAGAGGAATCCCTCAAGCTAATGGCTGAGACGAACGAAAGACTTGCTCGAAATAATCTTAATTTCCAATACAGTGTTTCCAATAATACCCTTGAAAATAATGATAGTTATTTGCATAATCAAGATGACGAGGTTAGAATTGGTAACACTACATGTTTAGATGAGGTTCAACCATTTCCATGCAATTATAATGACGATTATGATGAGGATAGTGTTGATGAAGAATATGAAATATGTAGGCATAGTGATCAAGAATTTGTTACTCCAATTGAGCTTTATAATGATAATGTTATTTCTAATTCAAATCCAAATAATTTTAATAATTATTCACCTATTCAAAAGGACGAGGATTTGTCTAGAGATATCCCCGTTTTAGACGATGTAGTATTTCCTTTTGATTACGAAGCCAATAATGGTTTAGAGGAAAGAGTTTATTCATAAATACTGTTTTATTGTCTAGTGATTTAGAAACAATAGTCTTAGACAAAGAAAATGAACTCGTAGAGATGAGTGAGGATGAACTTGACTTAGAAGAATCAATTGCCTATTTTCAGGAATCTGATGACCTAGAAATTAGGGAGATTGTGACTAGTCTAACTAGAGACACTGAAAACTCTAAATTTGGGGGTGATTATCATTCTCCATGTGCTTTAACTCTTAGAAAGGTCCCTCACTTGGGACTTGACATATGTGCCTCAACCGTTTTAACAGATTATCTTCATACACGTTTCCCTGAATCTAGTGATGTCCATAAGGAAGTTCAGTTGTTAGAAACCCATCCTCTGGTTGATGTGGTTTACCCAGGCTATGATACCCCGGTCGACTTTGTTTTCACACCAAATATTTTTCTTCCAAATGTGGGAACATATATATTTCAAATGTGTCACCTATTAGGTTCTGAGACTAAGCCTAAGTACTTTAGGTTAATTAAATCGACACATTTGCTTAAGAATGACCACTACTCTCACTGTGGTCAATTATGTAAGTCAAACCTGATTGACTTAGAGGATCCTCAATTATTTAGGTTATTATTATGTGCTTCTAAGTTCTTATTTGAGTTTCTACAGACTCTATGACCTAATAATTTGGATCTCACTTATGAAGAAATGCATCCAATAAAAATATTTTATTTAGACCCTTTCATAGATCCTGAACCTGAACCACAATTAGATATAGATATTCTAATCAGGAAACTAGATAAGGGAATGCTATTCTTGTTCACTTTCTTTGTTTATTGCAATTTCCTTTGGTCAGCTCTATTTTTTTTAAGACCCACAGTTATTCCGACTGTTACTTTATGATTCGAGGTGAATGATGTGATTTTAATTGTTGTAGAAAAAGTGGTAATAAGATTCGTTCAACTCGGACTTGTGAAGAATAATTTTTAGACTTAATTAAGAAAACTAGAAAAATCAAAATAATGTTTTGATCAAGATTATAAAAAGCAATGAGACTCAGGATTCCACCAAATTCCATTCATGTGATTCAAATAATAATTCCAATCAATTATAGCTCAAATATTAAAAATATGGACTCTTATTCTTTGCTAAAAGTAGATTTTTTAAAAGCAATGACTGTAAATCAAAAGCATGATGTATCAAAAATACATCGACCAAGCATACATCATCAAACAATATCACACCCATTCAATAAAAATCATAAATCAATTAAAAATCAATGCAAATAGTCATAAAAGAATTATTAGAATTACCACATGCGTGAAATAGGGCTTTCTTCGTCATCCCAGTGTTGGGGTTTAGCTCCTCATGGTGAAAACATGCTCAAAAGATAGAAACATGGCTCAAAAGGTGTTTTTATTGAAGGAAAATAATAATACAGCGAATCTGCAACGCTTTTCTGGCGTTACAGAAATCACCGTTACAATGAAGTGCTGTTTATAAACGATAAGTGTTGTCTGCTGTTGAAGAACGATATGTTTTTACGACTGTTCTGTGCGTCTTATGTTCTTCAGCTTCTTCTTCTTTAGCAGCAGCAGAGAGCTTCTCTGCAACTCCTCTTCTTCGCACCGGAGCTCCTCCAGAACCCTTCTAACTCCCCCCAAACTCTCGACACCCCTTCTATATGACCCAAAAAATCTATTTATATCAAAAAGACCTATTAAATCTCTCCAAAATCTTCCCAAATCTCTTCATTTCTCTTCACGGCAAAGTTGCGGCAATTTCTTGTTTTAGAATTTCTACGCGTTTCTGAGCTTTCCTTTTGATTCTAAACTCTTCCTTAGATAAATACCAATCTTTGGGAAGAAAATCTTGCCTTTAGTCTCCCTAAAATTCCAAAAATTGTTCATCACAGACCCGAAACTTCCATCACCTCTGTTTCGATTCTACCGGGTTATTTAACCCAATTCAATCAATCCAAACCCACATACCAAGCCTGTCTATCCTTAACAGGGTTAACCCAATGAAAATCAGCCCTTGAATCTCCTTAAAAGTCGTCCAAATTTCAACCCTAAAATCTGTTCCGTGAAAACAAACTTTCTCGCCAATTTTTTTTTGTTTTTAACCCGTGAAGAAGTGGAGTCCCCCTATCCAGTCCCGGTCTGTGTTTAGTAGCTGCTTGGAAATGGGTTACCCCTTATCCAAAGTGAGAGTCCAAATAGCAAATGTCCTCCCAGATGCCTTTAACAACTTTTCGAGCACATTTCGCCGCAAAAACTTATTTCTCCAAAAACACCTAAAAAGAGATAAAATACCAAAATAAGTACAAAAATGGGTACTAACAATATACACAATAGAGATGAAAATAGACACATAAATGCGTCTATCAGTGACTAATCCTTTCTTAATCTGGATGAAGACTTTAAACTTAGCACTTCTTTGGAGGTAACCCATTCTCATGCAACACGGTAATATCTTTCCTTAACTCTTTTTCTTCAAATGGTAACAGTTTCTCCTTGTTCATGCTTTTAATTTTATCTTTAAAACATTGAGGACAATGTTAGGTTAAAGTTTGGGGGTATGGGAGAAACTTTTTAGTTGCATTATAAACTCCAGATCCTAGAAATTTATGCCTATTAAGGATAGCACTAACCAATCTAAGTGGATGGAAGCATCTTGATTGTAGGAGTTGAGGAACCAATCTGAGTAGATGGAAACATCTAAAGAGTCTATTCATAAAAGCACAGAGCTCAGGTGTTAGAAATAACATGATAGTTTCGCCATATCTCGTTGAGACCTTTTCACTTCTATTTTTATTTTCTTTTTAAAATATGTTTCTCTAAGGATTAGGTGGGGCTCACGATTCAAGTTGTTACCACTGCTAGGGTGAAATAGAGTGATTGAGATATAAAAAAAATACAAAAAAAAATACAAAAAAAAAAAGAAAAAAAAGAGAGAGACCAGACCAATAGACCAATCGGAATAAATATTAACACTTGGATAGCAATATGTGTGTTCTCCCTGTCTCCGTCGCCTAAACAAGCGTGGAATGCAGGATCCACGGGAATTACCATGTAATCTGCTGACAAGAAGCATGCGCTTGGATCTACAAGATCTAATCATGTTGTTAGTTCTTAAAATAAATAAAATAAAAATAAATAAATAAATTTGTGTTCAATAAATCGACCGCTGGTTCCCTTGTATATGCCAGACGAGTTGATCTAGAATTAGGATTATCGACCACTGGTTCCCTTGTATATGCCAGTTGTGTTGATATTAGTCAGACCAGTATTTCAGTCCATTAGGATAGGTTCATTTTGGCAGTGGCCTTCAGACAGATATGAGAAACACCGTTCACCTAGTCAACATCAAAACCATCTATGATTTTCTATATCCATCTCTTAATCTATCCATGTGATTTGTTGACTCCGGATATTGATGTCCATAGTGCGACTATCTGAGTAGAGCTCTGTCACTTATATATTAATTTAGTATGCTTGAGTGCAAACTCGTGTACAACAATTGGAATTTCGCATCAGGGTACTTCCTCCCGTAATCAATAAGTATGCCAACCAAGGAGATTTTTTAGTGCCTTCCAAGGTCTGCGTAGATAGCTAAGGTCTGGAGTAAAGGTTTTGTGGGTACACCTCTTGTAAACCCTCCCGAGACTATAACTCGGCCACTAGGGCCACCTAGGGGTTAAAAGGCTTGTTGCACACGCTAAGTGCAATCGCGATGCCTGCGACAGTGAGTTAGGATTTTATTTTGTAGTTTTGATTTGCTCGGGACTAGCAAATAATAAGTTTGGGGGTATTTGATAGACGCATTTATGTGTCTATTTCATCTATTTTGTGTATATTGTTAGTACCCATTTTTGTACTTATTTTGGTATTTTATCTCTTTGTAAGTATTTTTGGAGAAATAAGCTTTTGCGGCGAAATTGGCTCGAAAAGTTGTTAAAGGCACCTGGGAGGACATTTTCTATTCGGACTCTCACTTTGGATAAGGGGTAACCCATTTCCAAGCAGCTACTAAACACAGACCGGGACTGGATAGGGGGAGGTCACTTTCTTCTCAAAATTCAAAACAGAAAATTGGCGGGAAAACATGGTTCTCACAGACAGAATTAGGGTTGGAGTTTTGATCGATTTTTATGGAGATTAAAGGGCTGAAATTGATTGGGTTTACTCCTTAGGCCTAAACAGGCCTGTTAAAGTCTTTGTATTGAACCCAAATTGGCTAGAGATCGAATTATAGCAAAACAAAGGTATGAGTTTACACGGGTCTGTGATGAATTATTTTTGGAATTTTAGAGAGACTAAAGGCAATATTTTCTTTCCAAAGATACGCTTATATCTAAGGAAGAGTTTGGGATAAGTTGGAAAGCTCAGAAACGCGTATAAATTCTAAAACAAGAAATTGCCGCAACTTTGCCGTGAAGAGAAAGGAAGAGATTTCGGAAGATTTTGGAGAGATTTAATCGCTCTTTTTGATATAAATAGATTGGTTGGGTCATATAGAAGGGGTGTCGAAAGTTAGGGAAAGTTTAGAACACGACAGAGCCGAGAAAACAAAGGTGCAGGAAACTGGGTTCTGCTGCTGCTGCTGAAGAACACGAAGAACATTGACCCACACAGAACAGTCGCAAAGAAGTGTCGTTCTTCAACAGAAGAACACAGTTATCGTTTATAAACAACACTTCAATTGTAACGGTGACTTCTGTAACGACTATAAAGCGTTGCAGATTCGCTGTATTATTATTTCTCTTTAATAAAAACACTCTTTGAGCCATGAATCAATCTTTTGAGCATGTTTTTACAATGAGGAGCTAAATCCCAACACTGGGATAACGGAAGAAGCCATGTTTCACAATTGATGGTAATTATAATTGATTCTTATGACTTTTTTCATTGCTTTTCAATCGATTTATGATTTTTGTTGATTATTTGTGATTTTGTTTGATAGTGTATGCTTAGTCTAAGAACTTTTGATGCACTCTGCTTATGATTTACATCTAATGCTTTATAAAATCTACTTTTGGCAAAGGAATAGAGTCTATAAAAGAGCTAGTATTGTTATGAATCATCGTATGAACCAATTGATTATGAAGTTTGGTGGAATCCTAAGTCCCAGTCTCTCGTAATATTGATATCATCTTTGTTTATTTGCTATTTTAATCGGAATATAAGTCTAGGATCGAGTCTTCACAAGTCCGAGTTGAACGAACTCTACTTATCACTTTTTACAACAACATAAATTCACATCAGTTTGAGTTGTGTCTTGTATAAAATTGTTGAGCATCCGATGCCACACTCTCAATCAGACTAGTTACTTGCGAGATTGTCTTTTCAGTAAGTGAACCACCAACGGCTGTGGCGTTATTACCGGGGAGCAGTCGGTAGTTCTAGTTATTATTCAATTTTGTGTTTTTGCATTTATTTTTTTCATTATAAGCTTTTACTAATTTTTTTTGCTGAGAATTTTATTTTCAGGTACAAAAAAAAAGATATCACTCGTTTTGGATGTGCACTGTTGGTAACAAGAGGTAAGTCTCTAAACAAGTTGTGTGCATAATTTTTCAAGATGTATCCTTTTGGGAACAACATATATTGTAAACAAGACCATGCATATTATGGTAATAATTCTTATTTTCACTCCCACTCTTACAATAGCTTCCAACCATATGTGGGATACAATCAAAACCAATCTTTTGGCTATGATGACTATTCTACAAGACCTTGTGATTATTCTCATACATCGTAGAAACCTTTTGGTGCTTATGTAAGAGAATAATCACAAGGATGGGGGGATTGTTATACTTCTCATACGTTCCAATCTAGTTTCATACAGATGTTTGAAGTATTCAAGGATTTGCGACGTACATGGAACCAGATTAACTCAACTCCCAACGTGCACAATTTCGTACCAAGTGAAACTTAGTGTAATGTATATAGACCTGCTCCGGATCGTATTTATGATATTTTACCCTTTCAAAGGGAAGAGACGTGGTCTAGAGAACCTATTGTGAGTAGTAGCGGAAAACTTGTTAACATAAAGAAACTCTTTAAACAATATGAGCAGTTGGAAGAACAGGAAGCGAAGGAAGAGACTCTTCAAGCAATTTCTAGGGCCATACATGATGAGGTTAACCGCCATGTGGATAATGGAGAAGAGCCCCAAGAACAAGATTCCGCGGATGATAAACCTTTGGAAAATATTGATAATGACGGTGCTACTAGCTCAACTCATGATTATAATGATCATTCTCCTATTCAAAAGGAAAAAGTTGAGTTTAGAAACACTACCGTTATTGATGGTAAGACTTATGTTGTATATGAGAGCGATGATGATTATGACTTCTTTGTACATCTTACCCCAAATTCAGAGATAATTGATACTTTGAATGAGAAGTCAACTTGTAATGAAGAACGTAAGGATTACGATGATTTGCTTGGAGAAGATCCTGATTTATTTTCCGATGAGGAGGACTTGGTTATATAAGAAACCAATGAATGTCTTAACAAGAGTTCGAGTGAGAATGATGATACTTGTGATGTGAGAATGGAAATATCCGGCAGTAATGAGGATCCCGAAATACAAGAGGTTTTGCAAGGCTTGTCTAATCCTTTACATGAATCTCTATTTAATGATGATCCTCCCAAACTAATAGTAGTTTCTCAAAGAGTTGGTAATTCATCTTTTAGGAAAATACCTCATTTGGGGCTGGAATTATGTGCTTCAAAAAATTTATCCGAATTTTTTGCATCTAAGTATTCACCATATGTGTTTGAGTCTAACACCATGCAGGTTTGCCGAGAGGAACGAGTAAAAGTGCCTTCTACTTATGTTTTGTATACACTTCCGAGTGTAGAAAAGACTAAGTATGGGGGTAACTCTCGTGGGATGATAATTTCATTTTTCCAACTATTTGCTAATATTCTTGTGAAGCTATTGCTATATGTGCAGATTTTTTTGTGGGTGGATCCCCAAATTTTCAGATTGTTGATATACAAGGAATCAATTTTGAACATTACTCTATGCGTCAATCAGGTGAACAATTCCAATTCTTACTTCCTTGTCTTTTTCAAGTATTCCTCTTATTCTTTTTGCAATGGTTTGAAACATTGAGGACAATGTTTGATTTAAGTGTGGGGGTAGGGTTCCATAAGAAGAAGAAAATTGACGTATACAAAACTCTAACTTTTAGAGATTTTTGAACAATTTAGAATGAACACTAGCCTTTCTAAGTAGATGAATTTTTTTTTCCGACAATGAGGTATATTTCAGCTGAGTCGGGATTAGATTCCAACTAAATAGCTAGTTTAGTGTTTATCCTCTATGGTTCAAAAGTAGCTATGAGTTGGAGTAAGGTTTTATGGGTATATCTCTAGTAAACCCTCACGAGACTATAACTCGTCCCCTAGGGACACCTAGGGGTTTAAAGGCTTGTTATACATGCTAAGTGTAACCGTATCCTCAACAAAACGGAGTTGTTGTATTTAGTTTTATTTTAGTTTGCTCGAGGACTAGCAAAGATTAAGTGTGGGGGAATTTGATAGGAGCCAAAATACATCATTTGAGTATCAAATACTTATGCTTTTCTTAGCGAATTATCTTGTATTAGTGGATATTACGTTTTGTTTTTCAATTTGTAGGTATGTTGGAGTCATGTGACGGAAGACAAGGAAATTATGAGCTTAATCCAGTGCTTTAGCAACCTTAGTTGCTAATTACTCGAGGCGCATCAAGGAACCGAGGCTTTGAAGCAGCTACACACAACAACTTGGGTAGGGTCGTGCTATCCCGCGCGGCTTCTTATAACTCAGTTGTAAGCTAGCAGGTTCTTAGCCATTAGATGATAACACATAACAACTTTTAGCCGTTGATGAAAAATGTAAAGTTATCTATCACATAATTGTAAGGAAGCCCTAATATTTAATTTAGAAAAATGAAAACCATCCCCATATATTCTTGTATTTCATTACAGGACCTTTTTTCTAAAAATGAATATGTGAATTTCTGAATGGAAGATGGAGTTCTGCTCCTTTGATGGTGAAAGAGAAAGACCAAAAAAATTGCCCATACTTGTTATCGATCAATCCCTCGAAGCAGTTCTTCTCCGTTACAAGATTAGATTCATATGTTGTTCATTCTTTTTGCTGTTTACCTCTTCTTCTTTTTCTTAATATCCTTGATTTTCTAATTTGATTCCAAGTTTGTTATTCTTGGTGATACCAAACCTATCTCCGTCGTTCTTGAATCTCAACGACCTTTTAAAAACACACATCAACAAAATCAACCTGGTTTCATTAATTAGGCCAAGTCTTGGCTTTAATTCTAATTTTTGATTGCTGATTTTTGCATGATTCATCTTTATCATTCAAAGCATTAGGAACAACAATTAATTCTGATAATGGAAATGTTGGGTTGTTGTGGACTGAAAATTGGCAAATTTTTCCAACAACCAACGGAAACTGTTTGTAGATGAGGAGCTTTAAGTCCAATTTTGATGAAACTTCGCAATAATAATCTCCTGTGTATTTGCTTCATCAAGCTAGGATTAACTTGTAAATGTGAAATAAATTTGAGGATCTATTAAAAATTGTAACTCTTACTGAAAATAAGAAAACGAGAAATTTGTACATCGGACGGCTAAGAACCCGCTAGCTTATAACTGAGTTATAAGAAGCCGCGCGGGACAGCATTTCTCACTTGGGTAACCAATTGTGTTCTAAAGAGGAATTACTGGAGCACCAGGAATTTACTACTCAGGGCAGGTCAATAAGCAGCCAACTTATTCCAGTTGAAGAATGCTAAATACATCCAGACGTTCGCTAAGGGCCACCTGTTTTACTCACTACCTAAACTACAGAATTCGGTGAAGTTCCTTCTTCTTATTTCAGTTTCCGTCCCAGCTCATTCTCGTTCCACCAGTTCTGCACTAAACCCTGCCACCGGCTAGCCATGAACCTGTGAGAAATCTTCGAAGGGTTAGAACAAGATTCCAAGGGAGAGAAGCATATGGAGCTGAGTGTCTGAATGGCTAAACAGATTTAAGGCAAAGATAGAGAATTAAAAGTCAGGGAAGAAGAAGATGTTGATGCCGTGAGTTCTATGAACTGTGTAGGAGAATCAAGTGGGAAATTTCATTTCAGACCAACTACGAGCATTATGACAGCAGTAAGAAGAATGGGTTTTCAAGGAATTGGACAAGTACTCATCAAGAAATCAGTCAAGGAGAGGGAGTTGTGCTGCCATTAGAGATGAAGTTGTTTTCGTTGTTATTTGTGTGAAGAACAAAGTAGAAATGAATGTTTTAGAACTTCGAATGAATGGGTTTGTGTTATGCTTTGCACGGGAGGAGATTATCGAAGACTTTAGGAACACCAACTGGCTCAAATCTGTATAACCAGGAGAACGCGCAGAATGTGTTTGAAGAAATGCCTGAACAGCCGTTCTCACTGCCAAGCTGTGTTTCACCAGGCTAGCCATGGATCGATGCTGAGTACAGGGGTATGTGACTCAAGTTCAGGACTCGATTTAGAAACTAAGAATACACGGCACATTGGGTACAAGTTTGAGGAGGTTCTGTGTCTGTTTTGGCAGCGAGAAATCAGCAAGGAAGTAACCAGTTGGAGCTGCACTTGACTTCATTATATGTTGCCGCTAATAGCCATGGGTTTAGGGTCAGTAGAAATTAACATTTAGTCCCATAGTTGTTGGGCTTTTGACTATCTAGTCCTATGCTCTCAGGCCTAGTACTAGAAGGTCCAAATTTGCCAAATTCAAAACGAGTCAATCCTTTTGTAGACGATTCAGTCCAAAATGTGTATCTTTGATGGCAAAAATAACCTTCATATGAGAATCGCATCTGGATTTGCTTCTAAATCGTTTTTTTCATTGTCCGTTATCCTCAGAGCTCTGCAGCGAAAACTAAACTCTAGATTTGCATCCAGATTATTGCTTTCGAATTTCTTTGATTTCTCTTCCAATCTCTTGTATTCTCGATCTATTTTTTCTTTGAAACCCAAGAAATTGAGAAAGATAACCTTAGATCAGTGGTAAGGTTTACGTATTGATTAGATACGAAAGAGAAGATTCAAAACTTCTATATTTGATCATTTGATCTATTAGTTTTCATTGAATTCTTAAGATTTTTCGATTTTGCTCTTCTTCATCAACAACCAAAGGTTATCCCGCATCAACAACCTCTGAAAGAAGAAGATCTGAAAACTACACAGGTTCGTTAGAATTCCATCTATATCTTACTCAGATTCATTAAATTTTACATCACCAATAGTTTGTTTTTAACATTTCCTAGGAAATCTTATTACAATTTCTTTTGATGCCTTAGGTGTTTGTTTTGTTTTGATTGGTTATCAATGCACGCTACTGTGTCAATAGATTTTGTGTAGGTGGTTCATTTTGAGTTTAAGTTCTCGGATCCATTAGATTTGTAAAATATTGATTTATATGAGATCCATTTCATTTTGAATTTAAGTTATCGGATCCATTAGATTTGTAAAATGTTGATTTATATGAGATCCATTCGAGGTTAATTGAAACTTGTGTTATTGTTCAGTTTCGACGCATAATATACATGTTTTACCATCCTTTTGTTCATTTTGGCAGATAGTGTTGTGTACTGAATATCGTTTTAAGTGAATGGGGTACTCAAGTTTTACTGTGAATCCATTATGTTTTCTATTTTGGAAACATGCTAAACAAAAATTTGGAAGTATGTGGTGATTATTAAGAATATATAACAACTAGGTGCGCACATTTCTTTCTAGATTTTCAATTTATGAATACGTTTATTAATTTTCTTGTTCAAAGTTGTGCAATCCGTTGACTTTCAAATACTTTATGGGCAAAGCATTTTCACCTGAGTATGTCATGGTTTTTGAACCCCTTTGTTTAAATCTAGTATTTAATTTGAATCTAATACTTGGTCAAGTCATGAATCATTATTAATCATAAATTGTACATAAGTGTAAATTCTTTGTTTCAATGTTTAAGCACTCATACCAAACCTTGACTCTGTCGAAGTCCCTGACATTTTTCTGCTAGTTTTTTTTGAACTGTCGTTGGCGTGTCGGCATTTTATAAAATTTGTACTACTACCTACTTGGAACTACTCTGCTGGAACTTAAATACAGTAGCAAGTTCTGTTTGTGTAATGCTTTCTCTTAAGGACCTAATTCAGTAGCAAGTTCTGTTTTCTTGATCGTTTTATGTAATATCATGTGGAATCGCTACAACTTCCTCATTTTCATGACAAATTTGTTGCATACCTCCTATGACTCTTTTAGTTTTACCTCCTTCAAGATGCTTTAAAGCTTTTGTCACTTTTTGTCCATCTGTTGGTGTAGTACTAATGACGACTGAAGTACCTCTTTGTAGGTAAAATGACTCCATGTCCGGTCTTTTAATATTCGTAGACAATGGGCTTACCCCGGGTATTTGTTAGTAAGTAGTCTCATGACTCTCAGTCTCTCATGTTAATTATGGATTTCCGCCAAATTATTTGCAATATTGGTACCCGCCTTTAGCAACCATGAAATCTTTTACAAAATTTCATATCGATTCCTTTCATTTGGATTGTTCCTACATTTTTAGGAACTTTAAATTTTGAAATGAATACTATAGTTGGTGCTAAGGTTTTTAATGTGCACATAGTTGTACGCATATTGATTCTTAATGTGTATATAATTGTACACATGCTGATTTTTGATGTGCACATAGTTGTACGCATATTGATTTTACTGTTAATTGTACATAGTTGTACACCTGTTGACCGTTAATGTGCACTTAATCGTAAACCTGTTAATTGTTGATGAATGCACATGTTGATTCTTGGATTTGATATTTTATTTGATAAGATCTGGTTGGTGATGGTAACTTAGGATAACTAGCAGTACTTGCTTAGGATCATACATGGCCTCTTACTATGATGATGTTTGCTCATTCTGTTGCTATGGTCACAAAGCCAATATTGGTACATGACCATGCACTGGTCAGTGGAGTTCATATAAGGATCATAATAAAATCTCGTACCTTAGGCATATCTTCAACTACTATAACTATAGGTTTAAAAGGTTGAATACCACTTTAGATTACCGTTTTGTGGTTTCAGCGAATCGAAGATATTTCGAACTTTTGTTACCTTCTTGAAAAGTAAGGATGTTATTGATGGTTTAGAGAAGGCAGTAATTCAAATGTGTACATAATTTTACACATGTTGATTTTAAATGTGTACATAATTGTACACATATATGTTGATTATAAATGTGCAGGTAGTTTAATGTGTACATAGTTGTACACTTGTTTATTATCAATGTGTACAACTAACATTTTTGATTTTCTTGCTTCTTTTTTAGATTAACATTTTTGGGTATGGATGGATTTTTTAGATTTCTATAGGTGTGTACATAGTTGTACACCACTATCAATAATATATGCATGTTTTGTGGGTACAGATAATTGATTTGTGTGGGTAGATACATGTTCGCTTATATTGTCGTACATCAAAGTTTGCTTTGAATCCTTTAATTGGACACAGTCGCGATTAAAATTTGTGGTTAGTAAGTTGTCTAAGAATCATTTGTTTACTGTACTTCTGATGGAGCATAAGTAATGTTTTTATTAATTTTATCTCATCCAAGAGGTGGCCAATTGGCCAAATATTTTGAATTTCATTTACTTTTTTGATAGCTTACTAATGTCAGTGACTGCAATCTCTTATTTGATCGTCATTCTATCTACTGTTGTACTTTGGAGTTTGGATAGATTTTGCATTCACTTACTTGCTGTCTTTGTTACAGTTTAATTGGGTGGTAAAGACTTGCTTAGAAATGTGTAGTAGCTGGTGTTTGTTGAATTGCAGTCTTCATTGTTGTGCTTATATATAGTCAAAAAAACATGAGTGAAAAAGGAAAATAGCGGATGCTGGTTAGTAAAATTCAATTCTTCACTTCTAAATGTTGGATTTTTTCTTGAGCCACTACTGGTGTTTGGAAAGACGCTTTTTTTAATCATTGGTATGCATATTAAATCTGTAACTGCTGCTAGTAATGTAGATTTTGAGATTTTGTTCCATGGGATACACAAACTATAAGTTGTCCTATGTGCATGCATTTCTTTAGAATTATTACACACAAAACACAGTACGGTCTACATGTTTAAAATATAAAATTTGAGGGAATAAACTGAAGTTACACATTGTTACATATAATCAATATAGTTTTGAGGTTGCGGCTACCATTTGCTCAATGTGACGTATTTATGATAAGTTATATGTTACGAGTATATTCTCATTTTGTATAGATTTCGGGTTATTGTTGCTCTCAGTTTTGCATTTCCCTATAGAGTTAGTTTGATATGTGTGCAACCTGTGATATAGAAGAGTCCATAAGCTTATGCTTGCGTAGATGACTAGGGTATACAAAATTGTACACATGTAAAACATCGACTCCATAAGCTTATGCTTGCATAAAACTAGGGTGTACAAACTGGTACACATGTGGAAAAAAATTACTATTAGCTTATCCTAGGGTAAATAAATTGGGTGTACAAACTGGTACACATGCACGAAAATTGACTCCATAAGCTTATGCATGAATCAATTACTAGGGTGTACGTGTGAAAAAAAATGACTCCATAAGCTAACGTTGCGCAAATAACTAGGGTATACAAACCGGTACACGTGTAAAAAATTCACTCCATAAGCTTATGCTTGCGTAAAACTAGGGTGTACAAGCTACTCCAGCTGCTTGGAAATCCAATGATGCTGAGAATAGAGCCAGTGATGTTGGTAGTTTTGCCATAACTAACAATTTTTTAACTTTGCAGGATGCAATTCCATCTGGATCATCTATCCAAGGTATTCTGAGTTTGTCATGTGACAAAAGTATTCTGAGTTTTTTGTCATGTGAGTTTAGTTTCCTACGAAATGCATTCCTCCTCAACTTTTAAAGCATAATTTATCATTGTTTATTTCTTGTCATGACCACATAAACCACTATTTAAAATTTGCTGCTCCTATGTAATAAATATATGGGAGATTTGAAATAACTTAGGTTTGCGACGAGCTTTTTTACCAGATTCATACTGATTAGTAAAACTATGCATATAACATTTATCATTCGGCATTATGGATTTTCCTTTATTGGTTTACTTATTTTCTTTTCTATTTGTATCACATTTATTCGGAACCCTCATTTTTTTTCCTTTTTTTTCTTTGTCAGATCGAGTCGCGCAGAAGATGGATAGCGTCAGTGATGTTTTGACACATTTGCTTGGAACCCCTCATGGATATATTGCCTGTTATGTGGGTCTGGATTTTCGATTTTCTTGATTTTTGCAGCGGTGTACATAGTTGTACACAATAGTGTAAATTAATATTCTAAAAAAATGAATATTATATAATCATATAGGTACTCTTTTTGTAGATATCGGAAAGAGCTTTCCGAATATATAAAGTTTATGAATTTTGGAACTACATATATTTGGACTAAATTGTAAATAATAAGGGTTATTAGTGTACTTTTCCATATTTTGGACTAATCTGTACCTAGTTAACTCGGACTGGACTAAACTATACTTTTGGACTGATTTTTGGACTAAACCGTATTTTTCCCTAAGGTTCATTTGCCAAGGTCAGTGTTCAATGATGGATAAAGAGAAGTGGCTCGAGTTTAGGTTGCAGTTCAAGCACAAATTTAGCTGCAATGTGCTGCCGCAGTTTACAATGAGTTAGAACTCGATTATACATGTAGCTTGACTGGCCGACAAGACAGGAAAGTCATAAATGTTGTTGTTGCACTTTGATTGAAGTGACAAAGGGTGAGGATTTAAGACAGAATTCGGAAGTTGCGATGTATTAGGAAGTTGGTTTTTAGTCAGCGTTAAACTCAGCAGGAAATAAGCTATAAAAGCTTAAGGCTACAACCCTAAATCTCATACCCTCTCACCGCCGTTCACAACCTTTGCTCCTCTCCAAACCCTATTCTACCATCTCCATCACCACCTGCATACCCTCCATCAGTTCATCCATCTCACCTGCACCTGCACCTACATACACTACCACCTGCATCCACCAGCATACCACCAGTGCATACATTACCACCTGCCATCATCATATGCACACACTCATACCACCTGCATACACAGCACCTCCACTCACAGCATACAACATCATACATCAGCTGTATCTCACCACGCCGCAACAACAAGGCAGCAGATTACAGACGACTACATCAACAGCAGAATACCGCCTCAACAACACCAGTTCTGTCGCAAGCTACAACATAAGGCCAGCAGCGTCGCCGCCATCATTACACTACCACCAGGTCGCAGTTTATATCATCAGCGCTGTTGTTCCATCGACTACAGTTCACTATTCCATACACCATACTCCACCTACTCCTACTGCTGTTTGGTTTGATGTTTCAGTTTCATACATTATTTTCTTTTGTTTCAATATGAACTCCAGTAGCTAATTGCATCTTGATTAGGGACGATTTTGACGTCCGAACATGAATTCGAATTGATGTTTAAAAATCCAGTTTTCTATAATTTGTCTCGTTATTGCTTATTCTCTACCATGCCAAAAGTGTTTATGAATTATTCTTGAATCGTTTAATTGGCCATCAAGCCATTGAATGGTTGATGGATGATTCTATTGCTAGTTAAGACCTCTTCGACCCGTAATTGTCTAGAGACTCTTAATACAAGTAGCGCTACATGAATATTGACGATGGGATTTTGTTAAATATCCGTATGTATTGAATGACACTAGTAGATGAGTCGAGCTTATGTATTTGTCACTAGGAATAGGCTATCTCATGGAACTTAATGCACTTGTTTAAGTCACACCTAGAGAGCTACTTCTAGGAAACTTGATGAGTAGAATCCGGTAGTCGAGCGCTTCTGTGTCCGGTGAATGTATGAGATTGCGGAATATTTGAGCGTATTAAATATTCTAGGGTTATTAGTAATGGGTGATTGAAAAAACATAGTTATGTCAGTAAGATTCTTGTTTCGTGGATTAGAAAGAGTCCTTGATCATTCTCATCCTCATCGTTTGCATTTATTTGTTTTGCATTATTTTTATTTAGAAATTTAAATTGACAACTTTAGCTCAACTCTCCCTTAGGAACGAACCTGCTTGTCCATATACTACTAGTTAGTTTAAAGAGAAGTAAGGATTTTTTTTTATTTTTTTTTGCGAGTTCGACACCTCGTCATACTTCTTTTGAATCCTTTGTCATTAGTTCATAATACCTAATACAACTTCTAACAGTAAGAATAGGTTTTCTCAGAGAATTTTGAAGATTATCAGGTTGTAGCGCATTCTGAGTTTCAGTCATGACCGATGCACATAATGCAAAATCATCAAGAGATAAAACTTCTTTCACCGATTTCTCCATTGATGCAATATAGTTTTCTTTCGGACAAGAAGAATATATAGGATAAGAGAAAATCAAGGAGCGATATATTTTGGTTTATGGAAACCGAATATATTTATCCCAAAAACAGTGAAAAATATCAATCATGAGATTATTGTTACCTACAAAAAGAACAGACTTACAAATTCTGCCTAATTCTATGCCTCCTCAAAAATAAGATTTTGGGCAACAAGAGAGGATGGATTTTTCAACACAATCAGTGTGTGCTGAGGTGAGGGTCTAAATACCACACCCAATATTTCGTTCGGCAATCTGTATGGACAAACTCCAATATAATTCCAAGAGAATCAACTAGACAGTCAGACTTAATCAAGGAAAGATATCCAAGAGTTATATCTCTTTCTCAAATCAATCAGCAAATCAACAGGAATGAATCCGTGAACTGATTGGTATGAGAATAACTTGAACGGTACCAAAGACCATTGTTCAAGTGTCAATCAATTTCAATCAACAACCAAAGGTTGGATTTACCAATTGATTGAACTACGCACAACCTGTGATATTTCAATTATATAAACAAATATAATGCGGAAAAGAAATAACACAGACACTAGAAGTTTTGTTAACGAGGAAACCGCAAATGCAGAAAACCTCCGGGACCTAATCCAGTTTTGAACACCACATTGTATTAAGCCGCTACATACACTAGCCTACTACAAGTTAACTTCGGACTGGAATGTAGTTGAGCCATAACCAAGTCTCACATCGATTAAGGTACGGTCGCGTTCCTTACGTCTCTTAATCCCAGCAGGACTCTACGCACTTGATTCCCTTAGCTGATCTCACCCACAACTAAGAGTTGCTGCGACCCAAAGTCGGAGATTTTATAAAAAAAATATGTCTCACACAGATAAGTCTATTCTGATAGATAAATCTGTATCCCACAGAAGTACCTATGAAGTTTTGTTCCGTCTTTTGATAAATTAAGGTGAACAGGAACCAATTGATAATCCGGTCCTATATTCCCAAAGAACAGCCTAAAAATATCAATCACCTCACAATAACTTAACCATATGGTAGTAGAACAAGTTATTGTGGAATCACAAAGAATGAGACGAAGAGCTTTGTGATTACTTTTTATATCTTACCTATCGGAGATGAATCTCGAGCAAATCTTAGAGAAGATAGTACTCAATACGATAGAACAAGTAAGATCAGAACACGCAACTATAGAGAAAATAGTTGGGTCTGGCTTTAGAATCCCAATGAAGTCTTTAAGTCGTTAACCTATAATGGTTTTAGGAAAAACCTAGGTTAAAGGAGAATCGACTCTAGTTGCAACTAGTATCACACAGAAGTGTGGGGATTAGGTTTTCCAGTTGCTAGAGTTCTCCCTTATATAGGCTTTAATTCAGGGTTTGATAGCTTTGAAACAAAGCAATCAATATTCACCGTTAGATGAAAACCTGATTTAAGATTCAAGCTAGCTTAAAACCAAAGCAATATCTCTCCACCATTAGATGGTCTTAGCTTGTTTCACACAAATGAAATATACCTTCATTTTGATATGGTTAACCGTACCTAAACGTGTATATTGAGTTGGCTCAACAATAGTTAACCGAAGTTAGCCATATGAACACTTTTGTCTTAACCACATTCATCTAACACCTCTAGATCAAATGATAATGAAGTGAATCTAATTGTGTTACTCATAGAGTTGTTCAATTGTTTATATTCTCATAGAATTATACAAGACACAATTGAAGCAAAATCGAATTTGATTCATGATTGTACAAAGTACTTATTCAAGAATCAATTCATGAACATTAAGCCACGGTTTGCAAAGATTGCATTCCTTAATTTATAAATGTATTTGTTCATGAGTATGAAATCATACTAAACCGATTTTAGAACTTTAACCACTTAGTTTGCAAACGAGTACGCAAACTGAAGTTCCTTACTTTGGTCTTGTCCGACAGTTCGCAAACCGGTATGCATACTGTCGTCCCGGACCTAACTCGGGTAGAACCGTTCGCATACTAGTATGCATACTTGGTTCCCGGACTTTAACAGTTAAAATTGTTCGCATACTGGTATGCAAACTTGGTTTCCGGACCAGAATCATACCACAAAAGTTTGCATACTAGTATGCATACTGTGTTATATCCAGACAAAGGTTAATTGTTCTAAAATCCTATTTCAATCATTGAAACATCCTTAAAAGATAAAAATAGCTGTCTCACACATACTATTAGCTTATAAGTAATTTTCAAGTGATTGAATGATCAATACGAAACATTCCGAGTCGACATCAAATAACTATCTCACACAAATCATATAAGATGTTTCAAGGCAATTTTCACATGATCATCTTTTGACTTATTATTTAGTTTCCAACAAATGAATTGTTTCCAACTAAACTTCTTAAGTATAATGATGAACGTAGCTAAAGGAAAAAGTTTCCAACACATATTTCGAGAAATATATAAGCGAGTTAAACTCAGCTCGAAATATCAAATGTGTATAATGTAAAAGTCTATATAGCTATACGACTTAGTCTCAATAAGAGATAGAATATAATAGACTTCTGAGTGATAGATAAGTTTTAGTCTCCACATACCTTTTATTGATGAAGTTCCTCCAAGCTCTCCTCAGTAGATCTTCGTCTTCAATCGATGAACGCCGTGAAGTCTAAATCTCAACTACACATTTTATCCTAATCCGATACATAGCTATAAGTAGACTAGAAATCAAGACTTATAGTTTTGATCACCTAAACTTGACAAACAAGCTTGAGATAGCAACGCTTGCGAGTTCGACCGAGCAGTGCTCTAACAATCTCCCCCTTTGTCAATTTTAGTGACAAAACTATCAATACATATGGATTACAAAATAAATAAACTTTGTAGCTTCTCATCCAACATGCTTGATTTCCTTGGTTCTTCAACATTCCTTGAATCTTCGTCACTCCAAGTACTTCAATGATTATAAACGTGTTCACCTCAGCATCATTGTTGTTGAAGATCCGTAGCCATAACAATAAGAAAACAGTTGTTCTCAATTATTGTTATACAGTGTCATAGTATTATTACACAACATCAAAGTTCAATTGTATCACAACTTTGACAATAATATTACGGTGATATGTATTACTCCCCCTTAGTCAATACTTCATCTCACAATGAACCCCCCCCCACCCACACACACACATAATGATCCGTAAACCATATGTATGTAGTGTGAACTATAAAATAATTTTCCCTCTTTTTGTCAATATAAATTTGCAAAGGTACGAAAACTAGTGGGATCCTAATGAAATTTCCATAGAGACACTTCATGACCAAAAGAAAGCACATATCAACTTTTTAGATGCAATCATATAGCCGAAACTAAATGCATTCATCAAGGAGTTTATAAAGATACAAGATAACCTCTATAATATTCCACAGCCGCACTCCCCGCAAAGATTTGGAAATTAAGCACAAGTTCAATTAAGAACTCTCCCCCATAAAATGTCATTCTCGAAAGAACAACAAGAGCGACCTTACTTTTACAAGAAAAGAAGGATTTTTTTGGACATTAACAAATTACATGAAACATGAATTTGTATCCAGAAAACTCGAATAAATTAACCACAAGAAGACCTTAATGATTAATTTAATCGGAAATGCTCAACATAAGAAAACTTACGGAACCATACAGTACTTTCACATAGAAGTGGATCAGAGAAAGATCAATACTGTGGAATATTCAAAAGTTAATTTTATCTTTTATCAATATTTGCATAAAGACATAATAGACTTAACTTTTGACATATATGAGATACTCATAGTTCACGGACGTAAACACACATATCCCATAACATATTTTTGCAATATATAAAGCCAATAAAGATTAATACTACAAAATCATCTTCTAAATAACTTAGAATTTAAATAAATAAATCTAAAACATTGCAAGATGTAAATCGTTGGCAATAGCTATGTGTAATCACAATATTTGCTATTCCAAACCCTAGTTATCCTTCTTAAAACACAAGAATAAATTCTCATAAGAAGTTTCCTAGACATTAAGATTCTTGAAAAATTCTTTATCGTCCCCGAACTCCTTGTCGTCAACTGACATTGGAACATAAGGTTCGTGAAGAAAGGATTCAATTCCAACAAACCTTCTTAACTGATGTCGAATCAGGGCCTTCTGAATTTCAAGAGTTCTTAGAACAATAGCCTTTATTTGCTGAATCTCCATCCTTGTTTCCTTCAACTTTTCAAGAACACCAGAAAACTTCTGAAGATTTGAGGGGAAAGCCCTTGGTTTCTTCATATTCTTCCTTTTTCTCTTCAAAATTGTAGAGGAAAGAGATTTATCTTTTTCCATCATGATTGATGGCTTAACAATCATATTAACATCTTTTCTATTAGAAGATATGATGCTTGGAGTCTCCATTCAAATATGGAATTGTGAGAGAAATACACAATTCAAGCTCTACAAGCAATCTTGTGATAAAAAGAGTTTTCAGGGAAGGAAAAAGGAATGTAGGGTTACATAACCTTTATACAGAGTAAAAAGGATTCACGTACACACAACTCTCAACCCTAAAAAAGGTAGAATTGTCGATTTAACTCTCTTTCAATGATCAAACAGGGAAAACCTTTTCAATACCAATTTAAGATATGAAAAGATCAACAGAATTCCAGAAAACAAAAAGAAAAATAAGCAAAAAATTTCTTTTCCTAGAGCCCGATTTGTGCTCAACTCTTGTCTCTTTGAAATCAGGCACATGAGACAAGATTCACTCTCAACACAATTAGGCTGTGTTGGGGTGAATAATAATTTGTCCACCAAGTAATCCCTGTATGGAATTTTCTGTACCCTTTTTCATAGATCGTTTAGACCTGGTTCTTTTCTGCATAGGTCTATATTTTTCTTTAGAAATTAACTGCTTCGGAGATGAATTAAATTTACATACCTCATATGTATTCGACTTCTGAACAAGTTGGAGCTTGTTTGCTAATCGATTTTCTCTCCGTTTAAGTTTGTTGACATATCTTATTTTATGTTTGTACTTGAAACAATTAGAGAGTACATGACCTTTAAAAGTACAATAAGAACATATCAATGTGGAGGACGGTTCAGGGACCATAGCCGAGCATGCTGCTAAACAAATTGAGGTACCTGAAACATGTGAGATAGAATTTTCAGTAGACAGGGTAAAATCCATTTTATCCTCCAAGGTGGTCGAAGAAGTTTCTGCAAGAAGAATATCAAGATTGATGTACGTATTGCTATAATTATCAAAATTAATATTTTCTCCAAGGAGTGCAACACTTGATTTTTCATCTTCGTTTGAATCATAGTGATCAGACATTTCATCAAGAGTTGCAGCAAGACCTTTGTTTCCAGTGTATTTTCTACGATTTGGACACTCATTAGCAAAACGACCAAAACATTTACACTTGAAGCATTGTGGAATATCCTCATCATTAGTATCGAGTCTCCCTGTTTTTAGGAGGGGTACGATCATGAGGTTTAACTGATGACCTGGGTTTATCTCTGATGAACCTTTTACTTCACTTCAAAAGAAGATCTCTAAACTGTCTTGTGATCAGTGAGACTAAGTTGTCAAGATCTTCATCTGATGAATCAGTCTCAATAGGATCAACCACAGAGTTGCCAAAACTCTTACTTTTATCAAGTAATTTAGTGTTCTTTTGTGCTTTGAAAGCAATATCCTTTCCATATTTGGATATATGCTCATGATCAAAGATCTTTAACTTCCCAACAAGAGTATTTCTGGAAAGCGTTTCAAGGTTATTTCCTTCAACGATGGCATGTTTTTTAGAATCGTATCTAGCTGGCAATGATCTGAGAATTTTCATCACAATGTCCTTTTCAGGAATAGTCTTACCTAATGCAAAAGAAGCATTAACAATTTCAAACACTTTGTGATTAAACTCATCAAATAACTCTTCTTCGGCCATACAAAGGTTTTCCCAATAAGAATTTATGTTTTGAAGCCTACTTTCCTTTTCAGAGGTATTTCCTTCAAATACGGTTTCTAAGATATCCCAAGCATCCTTAGACTTATTGCATGTGGTCACATG
This sequence comes from Papaver atlanticum, assembly GCA_023531105.1. Lineage (NCBI taxonomy): Eukaryota > Viridiplantae > Streptophyta > Magnoliopsida > Ranunculales > Papaveraceae > Papaver > Papaver atlanticum. The sequence goes on from JAJJMB010011095.1 coordinate 2,483,771, forward strand.
GTGCTGAAGATCTAGGGTAATGGCATGGATGATAGCATTCAAACCATCATAATTTTGCTTTGCAGCAAGAATCTCATGATCCTCATACTCACCAATATCCTTTGCAATAGTTACACCATCTACTGTAACCATTGGAGGATCATAGCTATTAACAACACGAACCCATGATTAAAAATCACGCGCTTGAAAAAAGGCACGCATAGCAATTTTCCACCATAAGTAATTCGAGCCATCGAAGACTGAAGGTACGTTTATAGAGATAACACTTCTGTCCATAAAGTCAGATTGCTAAAAACACAGAATTATGAGGTCTTAGCGTTTTTGCCTGCTCTGATACCAATTGAAAAAGCGGGGGTCTAACAACCACACCAATATTTCATTCGGCAATCTGTATGGACAAACTCCGATATAATTCCAAGAGAATCAACTAGACAGTCAGACTAAATCAAGGAAAGATATCCAAGAGTTATATCTCTTTCTCAAATCAATCAGCAAATCAACAGGAATGAATCCGTGAACTGATTGGTATGAGAATAACTTGAACGGTACCAAAGACCAATGTTCAAGTGTCAATCAATTAACAACCAAAGGTTGGATTTACCAATTGATTGAACTATGCACAACCTGTGATATTTCAATTATATAAACAAATATAATGCGGAAAAGAAATAACACAGACACCAGAAGTTTTGTTAACGAGGAAACCACAAATGCAGAAAAACCTCGGGACCTAGTCCAGTTTTGAACGCCACACTGTATTAAGCCGCTACAGACACTAGCCTACTACAAGTTAACTTCGGACTGGAATGTAGTTGAGCCCTAACCAAGTCTAACACCGATTAAGGTACGGTCGCGTTCCTTACGTCTCTGAATCCCAGCAGGACTCTACGCACTTGATTCCCTTAGATGATCTCACCCACAACTAAGAGTTGCTACGACCCAAAGTCGAAGATTTTATAAACAAATCTGTCTCACATAGATAAGTCTATTCTGATAGATAAATCTGTCTCCCACAGAAGTACCTAGGAAGTTTTGTTCCGTCTTTTGATAAATCAAGGTGAACAGGAACCAATTGATAATCCGGTCCTATATTCCCAAAGAACAGCCTAAAAATATCAATCACCTCACAATAACTTAACCATATGGTAGTAGAACAAGTTATTGTGGAATCACAAAGAATGAGACGAAGAGCTTTGTGATTACTTTTTATATCTTACCTATCGGAGATAAATTTTGAGCAAATCTTAGAAAAGATAGTACTCAATATGATAGAACAAGTAAGATCAGAACACGCAACTATAGAGAAAATAGTTGGGTCTGGCTTTAGAATCCCAATGAATTCTTTAAGTCGTTAACCTATAATGGTTTTAGGAAAAACCTAGGTTAAAGGAGAATCGACTTTAGTAGCAACTAGTATCACACAGAAGTGTGGGGATTAGGTTTTCCAGTTGCTAGAGTTCTCCCTTATATAGGGTTTGATAGCTTTGAAACAAAGCAATCAATATTCACCGTTAGATGAAAACCTGATTTAAGATTCAAGCTAAGTTTGCTTAAAACCAAAGCAATATCTCTCCACTGTTAGATGGTCTTAGCTTGTTTCACACAAATGAAATATACCTTCATTTAGATATGGGTAATCATACCTAAACGTGTATATTGAGTTGGCTCAACAATAGTTAACCGAAGTTAGCCATATGAACACTTTTGTCTTAACCGCATTCATCTAACACCTCTAGATCAAATGATAATGAAATGAATCTAATTGTGTTACTCATAGAGTTGTTCAATTGTTTATATTCTCATAGAATTATACAAGACACAATTGAAGCAAAATCGGATTTGATTCATGATTGTACAAAGTACTTATTCAAGAATCAATTCATGAACATTAAGCCACGGATTGCAAAGATTGCATTCCTTAATTTATAAATGTATTTGTTCATGAGTATGAAATCATACTAAATCTATTTTAGAACTTTAACCACTTAGTTTGCAAACGGGTACGCAAACTGAAGTTCCGACTTTGGTCTTGTCCGGCATCGCAAACCGGTATACTGTCGTCCCGGACCTAACTCAGGTAGAACCGTTCGCATACTGGTATGCAAACTTGGTTTCCGGACCTGAATCATACCACAACAGTTTTTATAATGGTATGCATACTGTGCTATATCCAGACAAAGGTTAATTGTTCGAAAATCCCATTTCAATCATTGAAATATCCTTAGAAGATGATAATAGTTGTCTCTTACAAATTATTTGCTTATAAGTAATTTTCAAATTATCGAATGATCAATACGAAACATTCTGAGTCTACATCAAATGACCGTTTCACACAAATCATGTAAGATGTTTAAAGGCAATTTTCACATGATCATCTTTTGACTCATTATTTAGTTTCAAACAAATAAATTGTTTCCAACTGAAAAAGCGGGGGTCTAACAACCACACCCAATATTTCGTTTGGAAATCTGAATAGACAAACTCCAATATACTTTCAAGAGAATAAACTAGACAGTCAGACTCAATCTAGAGAAAAGTATATCAAAGAGTTTTATATCTCTATCTCTTAATTCAATCTGCAATCAGCAAATAGGAATTTGCGAGCCGATTAATTATAAGAGGAATAACTTTAACAGTACCAAAGACCAATGTTCAAGGATAATTCAATTTCAATCAACAACCAGAGGTTGGATTTCCCAATTGATCGATTTAATGCACAACCTGTGATATTTCAATTATATAACAAAATATAATACAGAAAAGAAATAACACAGACACCAGAAGTTTTGTTAACGAGGAAACCGCAAATGCAGAAAAACCATGGGACCTAGTCCAGTTTTGAACACCACACTGTATGAAGCCGCTACAGACACTAGCCTATTACTAATGAACTTCTGACTGGAATGCAGTTGAACCCTAATCAATCTCACACTGATTCAAGGTACAATCGTGCTCCTTATGTCTCTGATCCAGGCATGATACTATGCACTTGATTCCCTTAGCTGATCTCACCCACAACAAAGAGTTGCTATGACCCAAAATCGAAGACTTGATAAACAAATCTGTCTCACACAGAAAAGTCTATTGGAATAGATAAATTTGTCTCCCACAGAAATACCTACGAGTTTTGTTCCGTCTTTTGATAAATCAAGGTGAACATAAACCAATTGATATACCGGACTTATATTCTCGAAGAACAACCTAGAAATATCAATCACCTCACAATAATCTTAATAGATTAACGAAACAAGATATTGTGGAATCACAAACGATGAGACGAAGATGTTTGTGACTACTTTTCAATCTTACCTATCAGAGATAAATCTCAACAAATCTTAACAAAGATAATACTCAATCACGATAGTAAAAGTAAGATCAGAACACGCAACTACAGAGAAAATAGTTGGGTCTGGCTTCACAATCCCAATGAAGTCTTTAAGTCGTTAACCTACAGGGTTTCGTGAAAAACATAAGGTTAAAAGAGAATCGACTCTAGCTTATGCAACTAGTATCACACAGAAGGTGTGGGGATTAGGTTTCCCAGTTGCTAGAGTTCTCCTTTATATAGTTTTCAAATCAGGGTTTGCAATCTTAGTTACCTTGGTAACAAAGCATTCAATATTCACTTAGATGAAATCTTGATTAGATTCAAGCTAATACCTTTCAACCGTTAGATCGAACTTAGCTTGTTATACACAAATGAAATGTACCCTCATTTAGGTTTATGTAACCGTACTTAAACGTGTACACCATGTTCGCTCAACAGTAGTTAACCTAGGTTAGCTATATGAACACTCTCATATCAACCTTATTCATCTTAACCATAACTAGTTCAAATGACTCAAATGAAACTAGTTAAAGAGTTGTTCAATTGCTATATTTAATAGAAGTATACAAGAACACAATTGAAGCAAAATCGGTTTGAGTCACTCGAATCAATTCATGAACATTATAGCCACGGTTTGCAAAGAATGCATTCCTTATTATATAAATGTATTTGTTCACAACAAAACCGATTTTAGAACTTTAACCATTCAAATATGCAAACGGGTACGCATACTTGAATAGCCGGACCAAGTTTGGTTTTCGCCAGTATGCGAACGGGTACGCATACCTCCAAACCCAGCAGAAAATTACAGTCACAAACCTACGCCAGTATGCGTACGGGTACGTGCACTTAGGTTCCCGGACTTGTCAAACCAACAGGTAGGTATACGGGTATGCATACTATGGTTCCCGGACATGGATCACACATATGCAAGAGTGCACAACATGTTTATAATCCAATGTTGGTTAAGTGTTCTAAACTCTTATTTCAATCATTGAAACTTTCTTAGAGGATGACAATAGCCGTTTTCACACACTATTAGCATCAAAGCAATTTTCAAGTTATTGAAACAATCATAACGAAACATTCCAAGTCTACACCAAATGATTGTATCACACAAACCATGTAAGATATTACTCGGCGATTTTCACATGATAATCTTTTGACTTTCGTCAAGAATATAAGATGAACTTGGTTGAAGCGAAAGCTTACCAACACATATTTCGAGAAATATGTAAGCGAGTTAAACTCATCTCGAAATCTCAAATGTGCATAATCGAAAACCATATAGTAATACGACTTATGTCTTATTATAGGAGATAGGGTAGAAATAGACTTTCCAAGTGATAGATGAATTTTAGTCTCCACATACCTTTTGTTGATGAAGTTCCACAAGCTCGCCTTAGTAGTTCTTCGTCTTCATTTGATGAACGCCGTGAAGTCTAATGCTCAACAACACAATCTATCCTTGTCCGAGACATCACTATAAGTAGCCTAGAAATCAAGACTTATAGTTTTGATCACTAACATTGACAAACAAGCTTGAGATAGCAACGCTTGCGAGTTCGGACGAGCAGTGATCTAACAATCTCCCCTTTTGTCAATTTTAGTGACAAAAGTATCAATAAATAAACTTTGTAGCTTCTCATCCAAATGCTTGATCTCCTTGGTTCTTCAACATTACTCGAAATCTTCGTCACTTCCAAGTACTCCAATGATTCCAAATGTGTTCAACTCCGCATCATTGTTGTTGAAGATCCGTTGTTATAACAATGAGAAAACAGTTTCTCTCAATCATTGTTATACAGTATCATAGTATCATTATACAGCATCAAAGTCCAATTGTATCACAGCTTTGACAACAATACTATGGTGATATGTATCACTCCCCCTTAGTCAATACTTCATCTCACAATGAAAACCACTCCCCCTTACATAATGATCCGTAAACCATATGTATTTGTAGTGTGAACTACACATTAATTCTCCCCCTTTTTGTCAATATATATTGGCAAAGGTACAAAAACTAGTGGGATCCTCATGAAATTTTCACAGAGATACTTCATGACCAAAAGAGAATAACATACCAACTTGTTTCAATGATTTCGCATAGTCGAAACTTAGTGTATTCATCAAGGAGTTTATAAAGATACAAGATAACTCCTACAATTTTCCACAGCCGCACTCCCCACAAAGATTTGGCAATTAAGCACAAGTTCAATTAAGAACTCTCCCTCATAAAATGTCATTCCCGAAAAAGCAACAAGAGCGACCTTACTTTCACAAGAAAAGAAGGATTTTTTTGGACATCACTAAGATACTTAACAGAAGTTCAACTACTTGAAACAAATACAGAATTGAAGTAACACTTAAACTGGAATTCCAAACCCAATTGCCCAACAGATCGAGATAGGTGCAGAGAAAGAATTTTGGAAAGACTAATGTACCAAAACAACACCCATAGACTGTCGTAGGTATTGAAATATAGCAGTATCTAATGGTTTGGTGAGAATATCAGCCAATTGTTGTTTAGAAGAAACAAATTCCATATTTATGATACCATTTTCATAAAGATCTCGAATAAAATGGTACCTTATATCAATGTGCTTAGTTCTTGAGTGCTCAACAGGATTCTCAGTGATTCGAATCGCGTTGGAGTTGTCACAAAAGATCTTCATTATTCCAGTATCAATTCCATAATCAGCAAGCATTTGTTTTATCCAGAGAAGTTGAGTACAACATGAGCCTGCAACAATATATTTTGCTTCACATGTAGACAGGGATTATGAATTTTGTTTCTTGCTATGCCGCGTCACAAGATTAAATCCTACATAGTAGAAACCCCCTGATGTACTTTTTCTATCTTTCACACATCCTGCCCAATCAGCATCTGAATAGGCAGACAGATCAGTGTTAGTATCAAAAGTATAAGATAGACCATACCCGACTGTGTGATTGACGTATCGTATGATCCTATTTGCAGCTGCATGATGAGATTCCTTCGGATTTGCCTGAAACCTAGCACAGCAACCAACACTAAAAGCAATATCAGGTCTAGTGGCTGTAAGATATAAAAGGCTTCCAATGATAGATCGAAAGAGTTTTTGATCCACATTTACATCTTTCTCATCTCTATGTAGTTTACCCGTGGTAGGCATAGGAGTCAACTTTGCAGTTGACTTATCAAGACCGAATTTTGTGACAAGATCCCTTGTATATTTTTCTTGAGATAAGTAAATTCCATCCTTGTGTTGTTGAATTTGTAATCCCAAAAAGAATTTTAATTCACCAACATTGCTCATTTCAAACTCCTTGCCAAGAGAGACTTGAAAATCTTTTGTAAGTTTCTCAGATGTTGATCCATAAATGATATCATCTACATAGATTTGAGCGATAACAACATCTTTTCCACTCCATTTGGTAAACAACGTTTTATCAGCTCCACCTCTCGAAAAACCTTTCCTAAGAAAGGAATTAGTCAGTTTTTCGAACCAGGCGTGTGGTGCTTGTTTTAACCAATATAATGCCTTATTTAGCTTAAGGACATGATCTAGGAAATCAGGGTTTTCGAATCCCTTAGGTTGAGCGACATAGACCTCTTCCTTTAAATTTCCATTTAGGAAAGCGGATTTAATGTCTATTTAAAACAGCTTAACCTTAAGAAAACAAGCATGAGCTAATAACAGCCGTATGGACTCAAGGCGTGCCACAGGAGCAAAGGTTTCGTCAAAGTCGATTCCTTCAATCTGTGAAAATCCCTGAGCGACAAGTCTAGCTTTGTTTCTGACAATGGTGCCAAATTCATCAGACTTGTTCTTGAATATCCATTTAGTACCAACAATATTAATATTGGGGGGGACAAGGTACGAGCTTCCATACATCTTGTATTTGGAACTGATTTAACTCTTCATGCATTGCATTCACCCAAAAGGGATCGCTAAGAGCTTCATCAATGTTTCTTGGTTCTACTTGCGATAGATAACAACCAAAATTGCAAATATTTTAAAGTTGTCCTCTCTTCTTAGCTGTAGAATCTTTTCCCCCAATAATACTGTTAGTATCATGATTTCTTTGAACCCAGAGATGCGGCAAAGGGGCACGTTCTTATTCAACAGGAATAACCTGACTAGGGCTTTTCTCCTCATCACTAGAAATCTCAGGACCAGTAACTGTTGGAACAACTTCTACTGAATCTGGGATTTCTTTGACTTTCTCAATTGTCTCGGTTGGAGGCAATTCAGCAGGAGAGTCATCATGACGAAAATTACTTAGATCATCAATGATAACATTTGCAGATTCCATCATGAGTTGAGTTCTGAGATTAAAAACTCGGAAACCACGACTATCAGATGCATAGCCAAGAAAAATACCTTCATCGCTTTTTGAGTCAAATTTCCCTTTCTGTTCACGGTCCTTTAGAATGTAACACTTACTACCAAACACTCCGAGATAATGCAAGTTTGGTTTCTTACCGTACCACAACTCATAGGGAGTGTTTAAGGTCTTTGACTGTAAGTAAACACGATTGATCAAGTAACAAGCTGTAAAAACAGCCTCTCCCCAAAACCTTAACGGTAAGTTTTTGTTATGGAGCATTACCCTTGCAATTTCCTGAATGTCCTTGTTCTTCCTTTCTGCAACTCCATTAGCTTGTGGAGTAATGAGTGGAGAGTATTGTTGAGAGATCCCCAGAGAATCACAGTATTCAAACACTTTGGTGTCTTTGAATTCTGTTCCACGATCGCTTCTAATTTTCTTTAGTTTGCGACCTTGTTCAGTCTGGATTCGATTAACAATAATCTTGAATTCACTGAGGGTTTCATTCTTGTGAGCCAAAAAAGCCACCCAAGTGAATCTGGTGTAATCATCTACCATAACTAAAGCATACTTCTTTTCAGCCACAGTAGGTTGTTGAATTGGGCCGAAGAGATCCATATGAATTAAATCAAGTGGAGCTTTAGTGAGAATATCTCGAGATGATTTATTTGGAACTTTCGTTTGTTTACCCTTTTGACAGGCACCACATACACCTTCAACCTTAGCATTGATTTTGGGAACACCTCTAACAAGTTCTTTGTTGATGATCTTAGTTAGAAGACGATAATTGATGTGACCAAAACGCTCATGCCAAAGATGTGTAGATTCCACCTTAGTCAAATTGCAACAATTACTAAACTGAGTATCCAACAGATAACAGTTATTTTTGCCACGTGATCCTTGAAAAATCACTTTTCCAGAATTGTCTATAATGTTACATCCATTAGCATTGAAGACAACCTTATGTCCTTTGTCGCAGATTTGACTAACAGAAAGAAGATTAGCAGTCATACCTTTAACATATACTACATCATGAATTTCAGGAACGCCAGGTAATTTGATCGTCCCCTTCTTGCTTATGTAGCAGAAGATCCCTTCACCGAATGTTACTGGTCCACCATCAAAGTCGCTTGTGTAGACAAACCACGAGAGATCTCCAGTCATATGCCTACTACATCCACTATCAAGAAACCATTGAAAGGGTGATGTTGATTTCAGAGCAAAAGCTCCCATACTAGCACCACTGACCATATTAGGCTTTCTTGTTAGTATTGAATGTCTTTTAAGAGAAGACAAAAGTTGTACAGTATTCTTATGAAGATTATGTGCAACATTTAATCTTTTCTAAAGGCAAACATACATGTTGAAAGTGATCATAAGAACCACAAAACAAACATGTACCAACATCTTTACTCTTGTTCGAAGAGTTCTGAGCACCTTCAATTTTCACAAAGCCTAACACTTGCTTATCACCTGACATACGACAATTCTTCAACAAAGAATTAGAGGAGTTACACAATCCATTGAAGATGACTTTACAGATTTCAAATCCTTAAGTTTTGCAATTTCTGCAACAAGATCAGAGTTGATTTGGATTTGTTAATCCAACATTTTTTGGAGATCAACAACCTCTTCAGAGCGTTCTCGAAGCTCAGATTTTTTATATATAAATCTCGCAATGAAGTCCATCAATTTTCCTTATCAATCGATATTTTTCAAGACAAAGATTATTGATGTATTTTTTTAAATTAGTATTCTCAACCATATCGATGGTTTCTAGAACACGCTCGAAGTTGAGTTTATCCATTTCTGGTGAAGCGTTTTTAGAGATAAAATCGTCCATACTCAGATCGCTACAAACACATACTTATGAGGTATTTAATGTGTTTGCCTACTCTGATACCAATTGAAAAAGCGGGGGTCTAACAACCACACCCAATATTTTGTTTGGCAATCTGAATAGACAAACTCAAATATACTTTCAAGAGAATCAACTAGATAGTCAGACTAGATCTAGAGAAAAGTATATCAAAGAGTTTTATATCTCTATCTCTTAATTCAATCCGCAATCAGCAAATAGGAATTTGCGAGCCGATTGAATATAAGAGGAATAACTTGAATGGTACCAAAGACCAATGTTCAAGGATCAATCAATTTAAATCAAAAACCAGAGGTTGGATTTCCCAATTGATCGATTCAACACACAACCTGTGATATTTCAATTCTATAACAAAATATAATGCGGAAAAGAAATAAAACAAACACCAAAAGTTTTGTTAATGAGGAAACCGCAAATGCAGAAAAACATCGGGACCTAGTCCAGTTTTGAACACCACACTGTATGAAGCCGCTACAGACACTAGCCTACTACCAATGAACTTCGGACTGGAATGTAGTTGAACCCCAATCAATCTCACACTGATTCAAGGTACAGTCGTGCTCCTTACGCCTCTGATCCCAGCAGGATACTACGCACTTGATTCCCTTAGCTGATCTCACCCACAACTAAGAGTTTCTACGACCCAAAGTCGAAGACTTGATAAACAAATTTGTCTCACACAGAAAAGTCTATTGGAATAGATAAATCTGTCTCCCACAGAAATACCTACGAGTTTTGTTCCATATTTTGATAAATCAAGGTGAACAAGAACCAATTGATATACCGAACTTATATTCCTTAAGAACAACCTAGAAATATCAATCACCTCACAATAATCTTAATCGATTAACGAAACAAGATATTGTGGAATCACAAACGATGAGACGAAGATGTTTGTGACTACTTTTCAATCTTACCTATCGGAGATAAATCTCAACAAATCTTAACAAAGATAATACTCAATCACGATAGTAAAAGTAAGATCAGAACACACAACTACAGAGAAAATAGTTAGGTCTGGCTTCACAATCCCAATGAAGTCTTTAAGTCGTTAACCTACAGGGTTTCGTGAAAAAATAAGGTTAAAAGAGAATCGACTCTAGCTTATGCAACTAGTATCACACAGAAGGTGTGGGGATTAGGTTTCCCAGTTGCTAGAGTTCTCCTTTATATAGTTTTCAAATCAGGGTTTGCAATCTTAGTTACCTTGGTAACAAAGCATTCAATATTCACCGTTAGATGAAATCTTGATTAGATTCAAGCTAATACCTTTCAACCGTTAGATCGAACTTAGTTTGTTATACACAAATGAAATGTACCCTCATTTAGGTTTATGTAACCGTACCTAAACGTGTACACCATGTTCGCTCAATAGTAGTTAACCTAGGTTAGCTATATGAACACTCTCATATCAACCTTATTCATCTTAACCATAACTAGTTCAAATGACTCAAATGAAACTAGTTACAGAGTTGTTCAATTGCTATATTCTAATAGAAGTATACAAGAACACAATTAAAGCAAAATCGGTTTGATTCACTCGAATCAATTCATGAACATTATAGCCACGGTTTGCAAAGAATGCATTCCTTATTATATAAATGTATTTGTTCACAACAAAACCGATTTTAGAACTTTAACCATTCAAGTATACAAACGGGTATGCATACTTGAATAATCGGACCAAGTTTGGTTTTCGCCAGTATGCGAACGGGTACGCATACCTCCAAACCCAGCAGAAAATTCCTGTCACAAACCTACGCAAGTATACGTACGGGTATGCGCACTTTGGTTCCCGGACTTGTCAAACCAACAGGTACGCTTACGAGTATGCATACTATGGTTCCCGGACATGGATCACACATATGCAAGAGTGCACAACATGTTTATAATCCAATGTTGGTTAAGTGTTCTAAACTCTTATTTCAATCATTGAAACTTTCTTAGAGGATGACAATAGCCGTTTTCACACACTATTAGCATCAAAGCAATTTTCAAGTTATTGAAATAATCATAACGAAACATTCCAAGTCTACACCAAATGATTGTATCACACAAACCATGTAAGATGTTACTCGACGATTTTCACATGATCATCTTTTGACTTTCGTCAAGAATATAAGATGAACTTGGTTGAAGCGAAAGCTTACCAACACATATTTCGAGAAATATGTAAGCGAGTTAAACTCAGCTCGAAATCTCTAATGTGCATAATCGAAAACCATATAGTAATACGACTTATGTCTCATTATAGGAGATAGAGTAGAAATAGACTTTCCAAGTGATAGATGAGTTTTAGTCTCCACATACCTTTTGTTGATGAAGTTCCACAAGATCGCCTTAGTAGTTCTTCGTCTTCATTTGATGAACGTCGTGAAGTTTAATGCTCAACTACACAATCTATCCTAGTCCGAGACATCACTATAAGTAGACTAGAAATCAAGACTTATAGTTTTGATCACTAACATTGACAAACAAGCTTGAGATAGCAACGCTTGCGAGTTCGATCGAGCAGTGCTCTAACACCAACTAAACTCTTCATGAATAATAATGAATGTACTTAAAGCAAAAAGCTTTCCAACACATATTTCGAGAAAGATATAAGCGAGTTAAAATCAGCTCAAAATATCAAATGTGTATAATGTAAAAGTCTATATAGATATACGACTAAGTCTTACTAGGAGATAGAATAGAATATACTTCTGAGTGATAGATAAGTTTTAGTATCCATATACCTTTTGTTGATGAAGTTCCTCCTAGCTCTCCACAGTAGATCTTCGTCTTCAATTGATAAATGCCGTGAAGTCTAAATCTCAACTACACATTCTATCCTAATCCGAGACATAGCTATAAGTAGACTAGAAATCAAGACTTATAGTTTTGATCACCTAAACTTAAAAAACAAGCTTGAGATAACAACACTTGCGAGTTCGACCAAGCAGTGCTCTAACAGTGGTTACCAAACAGATTATTCATTTGCTATTTGGAATACGATTCAATGGACTTGCTATTCACGTGTGTGACTCTAGAAGTCGAAGGCGCAGGGATACTGAGGGAACTAAGTAGCTAGGGGTAGTCTGCTTGGTCTCAACTATACGAAGTTGGTTTATATTTTTTATAACGGCTTAATTATGTGAGTATTCAAAACTTGAATAGGTTTCGGAGTTTTTCTGCATTTGCGGTTTTCTAGTTAACAAAATATTACGGCGTCTTTTACTTTGATTTCCGCATTATAATTGTTATTATAATAAAGTAAAATACACAAACGTTAACTCCGATATACTTGATAGTAACCCTATAGAGTTTGGTTATTACCGAACCTATTATCAAGTATCACACTTTGATTATCGTATGGTCTCGATCTCGTATCCATAGACGATCACAGAAAGTGTGAATACCAAAGTTGTTGTATTGTCTCGACTTAGTCCATAGACGATCACACTTGGTAAGAAGACTTATTTGTTGAGTTAAGCTTTTTTTCAACAAGTGTTTTATCCTCTTGACAACGTTCCTCAGTCCGATTTATACTTACTCCTTTCGAAGATTGATTAGTATTAACTGAGGCATTAAATCCAACATTTTTGTTCTTCAGCAGAATTTCTTTATCAAAGATCTTTAATTTTCCTGCAAGAGAGCTTCGAGAAAGTATAGAAAGATCATTGCCTTCTATTATGGCATGTTTCTTAGACTCGTATCTGGATGGCAACGATCTGAGAATCTTGCATACTATTTCCTTTTTAGGAATAGTCTTTCCAAGCGAGAAAGAAGAATTGACAATCTCAGAAAGTTTAGTGTTAAACTCCTCGAAGGTATCCCTCGAAGGTATCGTTATCATCCATTCTAAGGAATTCCCATTCAGAAGAGAGGGATTAAAGATGAGCTTCTCTTTATGAATCATTCCCTTCAAATACAGTCTCAAGAGTATCCCATGATTCCTTAGAAGTTTCATATGACAAGACATGATGTAAAAGATCATGAATCACTGCATGTATTATGGCATTTAAATTATCAGGATTCTGCTTTGCAAGAGTTCTTTCTTCATACGTATAGAACACTTAAGCGTTTAAACTCAGTTTCTGAATATTCCACTTTCGGTCGTTCATATCCTTCTTCGATTAATAGCCAAGTATTAAAATCTCGGGATTGAAGAAAAGATCTCATAAAAGATTTCCATAATGGGTAATTTGTCTCATTAAATCTTGGTGGGTACGTTAACTGAACCGGCCATTAGATTCAATTCTTATAGGTTGGATCGCACCAAACACAGATTGTTAGATCTTTTAGTGTTTGCCTGCTATGATACCAATTGAAAAGACGAGGGTACCCAAATACACCACAATCTTTTTGTTTCAACCTATAAGTCCTCTTACCAAGTGTGATCGTCTATGGAGAAAGTCGAGACAATACAACAACTTCGGTATTCACACTTTATGTGATCGTCTATGAATACGAGATCGAGACAATACGACAACAAGACAACTTGTGTGATTGACTATGGATACAAGATCGAGACAATACGACAATCAAAGTGTGCTACTTGATAATAGGTTCGGTAATAACCAAACTCTATATATCACTATCAAGTATAACAGAGTTAACATATGTGTATTTTACTTTATTATAATAAACAATTATAATGTGGAAATCAAAGTAAAAGACACAACAAGATTTTGTAAACGAGAAAACCGCAAATGCAGAAAAACCTCGGGACCTAGTCCAGTTTTGAATACTCTCAGAAGTAAGCCGCTATACAAAATCTAAATCAACTTCGTATAGTTGAGACCAAGCAGACTATCCCTACCTACTTAGTTCCCTCAGTATCCCTTCGCCTTCGACTTCTAGAGTCACGCATGTGAATAACAATTCCTTTGGATCGTATTCCAAACAGCAAAGAAATAATCTGTTTGTTAACCACTCTGATTAATCATTGCTATAAGATATAGATGAGTCGTTAACAAAGGTTCTTCCATTTAATCTAATAAACTCCTTTGTTTAATTATATCAATCTAACTTTAACTACCGAAATAGTCAAGTATAGATTCACACTCAATCAAAATAAATCTCAAAGAGATAAATTGAGAATGCCGATTTTACGCAACTAATCAATCGAATAAATCTGATTCTAGTTGTATCCCATCCGATCAAGGTTTTTGCACACAATTCACAAGATACGAAAACCAATAAGAAATCTTCTTTGTCTTCAAATCTTCTTTAATCTTCAATAACCTGCACAACACCACTTGAATCTCTTGTGATCAATCACGCATAAAACGGAGTTTGTTAACAATGGATAATCACAAGATGTCTTTAGATCTAACAACGGTTCTAAAGATCCCGTCGATACTTCGATCTAGTTTGAGTGAATCTTATATCAGAAGAGAAGATTCTCAAGAATAAACAAACTAGGTGCAATCAAAGTTTCAACAATCGTTAGTCAATTAAATCAATCGAAAACTAATAACACTGCAATTATCTCGTTTCCCACCAACAGTACTCGTAGAGATTCTTGATCCCACAGAAGTCTTTAAACGAGCGGTCGTAAGAGATTTCACCTAATTAGGATTCTTTCCTCTCCGAATAGATGGCTCCACACAAAAAAACAAGAAATGAAGTTTGCCTGGCTCTTAGGATGGTTTGCTAGAAATGCAAACTTAGGTATTTATAGACCAAGGATGTTTGGACACCAAGGAATTTCCAAAACCGAAAGTATTCTCAAGATATGCAATGAATGGAAAAATTCGGTTTTCATAATTCCAATAAATGCTTGTCCAATATTTCTGAAATCATAAAATCTTCAATTAGTAAATGCACATTACTAATTTTTATTCTCTAGAGATATGCATTTAATTTTTTGTAATTAAAAGATTCTTAATTTATTTCGGCACAGGATCACCTTGAGTACTAAGGAATATCTCTGAACAATAAATGATAAGAGTTACTGCTAGTGTTCCAAGTATGTTGACATCTTTTCACTGCAAGTCCTTATTTCATATTTACATGGTTTGCATTCTTGGAATCGGTTATACCACACTTACAAACAAGTTTAGAATTGGTTCACCTATTTTCCAAGACTACTATGTGATTGATCAAATACCAAATCACATACATGGGTTCAATCGGTTCTACCAATCACTAGGATCGGTTATACCTAATTATGAAAATACTTATGATCGATGACACCAGTCACTAGGATCGGTTACACCAGTTACTATGATCGGTTCCATATACACATGGTATTACTTGTGATCAGTCACACCAGTTACC
>JAJJMB010011095.1:2499568-2511496 GCA_023531105.1 Papaver atlanticum
GGACTAATAAGCCTAATGATTTCCCTTTCGATTAACGAAACAAGTTCATGCATGTACTTCCTTTAAACAAATGTAAAACATTGTTTCCTAGGATGAAATCTTCACCATAACCCATTCACATAATCATAACAATATATACAAGATTATGTCGATGTCATATCTACGAAGTTCAAATGATAACCGGTATACTTCGTAGTCTAATTCCCCAATACTATGATCATACTATTATGATCATGTCACTTCACAAGAGTATTATACAATATGTACAATATATGCAACTTCGTAGTTATGTTTTCTATATAGCACGACTTGAAAGATACGTTAGGAATAAAACAGTTCAAGTCAATATTACTAAACTCAAGTGGAAGGATGGTGTCGTCATTGTAGTTCGCTACTTCTTCACATTCTTCAGGTCTTCAGAGTAATACTTGTATGTCTCAACATACCTAGACTTTCTAGTCTAACTTAAACGAAGTTGACTCTAGTATTTAATCAAGCGAATCTAGATGAGTTTTGATACTAAAATATGACAACCAAACTTGACATACCAACGCTTGGTGAGTTCAACCGAGCTATGCTCTAACAGTTGATTCCTGAAAATACTTGATACAAGTACTGCCCTGGTTCAGTGAGAGCAGAACAAGACATTGGTTCATGATCCATGGACTATAGTGTTGGTTCAGTCTACAAGAGGGATAATGTCTGGTTCTCTTGTTTCCTATGTCAGAACTGTGTTGGGCATAATTAGGACATGGTTATAGATGATTACCAAGACCCATATCAAGAACCACGGGAGCAGATGATGTGGCAGTCGAGAAATTGGAATTACAAGTCAAGGTGATTCACAATGCTTCGAGAATGAATGCAATCGGACTTGGTGGTTTACAAGTCTACTACTATGTTGTTGAAGGTTGAGTATTCACGCGGACGAGATGACTGGTCATTGAATTCATTCTTTTTGGCACCAGTCAGGTATGTTTTCCTTTATGGTACACATTTGTACCTTCTTATTACTCGACTAAGCGTTGCCAAAGTGATACTTTGAGAGTGTTTTAATGAGAATAAACGTGTGATTGTTGTGGTTTGCTTGTGATTCATTCGGAGTTTATGAGTATGTATCTTATAAAATATGTAATGAATCATTCTCATATGGTGAATAGCTTTTCTATCAGACCCAAAGGTTTAATAGTCTTGTTGGTACAAGATATAAGTTTTAAACTTGTTAAAACTCATGTATGTCGCAGTTCTGCCCAAAGGTGAATTTGCGATGATGCTGAGTCTTATGTTGAGTTTAAGATGTTTATATTTGCTTATTAACATGTTATATATATATATATATGTCTCGTTTATATGTATATAGATGTTTACGTTATAATAAGCGTGTAATATTATGGTTTAATGGCGATTCATACATTCTTATTTGTTGTGTAAAAGTTTTTACTTAGTAATTTGAGATTCTTGTATCATGGGTTTACCCAAAGGTGACTTGTGATGGTATTGAATCTGTTCTAATGTTTAATTTGTATAGTTTTAGACTTCGAAATCTGTAACAGGGGTTATGCTATATGCCTGAAAAGATGATTGCTATTTTAACATAGTAGTTCAAATCATATAAACAGAGATAGTTGTTTTTATAAGCAATTCATACTATCTAAACATAGAATGATAAAGTATAAATAGCGTCAGAATTTCACATAACAGCGGGAGTATGATAATACCTAAAATTCTCTTAGGAGAAATATATCATAGTGAGCACATAAAGTCTCTTCGGAGATGTATGTCATAATGAAAACAAAAATTACTTCAGAGACAGCTTATGTTGAGTACATAAAATATTTTCGAAGATTGTAAAGAAGTCTCGTATTGGGTACAGAAAGTCGACATAGCTCATATTGAGTACAAGAAGTCGGCATAGCTCATACTAAGTACATAAAGTCTCTCTGGAGATAGCTCATTGAGAGTAAAGGAAGTCTCTTTGTAGACATCTCATAAGGAATTTGAGCTTTACTGTAGTCTCTTAAATTTGACATTAGCAGTTCTCAGTTGAGATCATAAAGAATCTCGATGTAGTCTCTTAAGTGAGACATTAGCATATCTCAGTTGAGATCATGAGAAATCTCGATGTAATCTCTTAAGCGAGATATTAGCAAATCTAAAGTGGAATCATAAAAAATTCACTGTAGTTTCTTAATTGAGACATAAGTAGATCTCTTTGGAAGTCATACAAAATTTATGTTTGTCGTAGTCTCTTAATCAAGATATTAGCGTAGATCTCTTTTGAGATTAAAAAGAGATATCTCATATTGAGAATTGATCTCTTTTGAAGTTATAAACAATTTGTGTTTATATAAGTCTCTTAATTAAGACATTATTAGATCCTTTTGAGATCATAAAGAAATCTTTTGACAGAATAATAAAGCCTTGTTTTGAGACTAATTAAATATTTAAAGAAGACATAACGAAGTCTCTAGAGTGAGATACAATTTCAGTTGAGATTATAAATAAGCCTCTTGAGTAAGAGAAAGGAATTTATAAAATAAACAATTGTAAGAAGTTCTTTAACAGAGACAATCAATCTCTTCAGAGATCATTTTGAATACCTGAAGTGTAAAGATCTTTGTTGTAAATATCAGTTGATAGCAAAAAGTTAAACTTAAGATTGTTGTATGTATAGTTTTATGATTATGGAAATGGCGTATGCATCTTCTAAATGGTGCGTAGGTCTCTATAGTCGAATGCTAACGTATACCTTTATCTTTAGCCTACAGTTTTCAGTAAAGAATTTGTTGCCAAAGTGGGAGATGTTAGACTTTATGTTAGTTAGCAAGAAATCAGACTTTGCTTAAGTTAAATGTATGATTAATTCTAATCTAAGCTGGATTAAATATATGCCAAATTAAAGAAAGATTAGAGTTAAATCAAGGAATTAAGATTAACTTAAGGATATCTTAGGTGTCATGTTGACTAAGCATGACTCACGTAGTGAGGTGTCATCCAACTAATGATGGATAGGTTGGATGACACATAACTATCAAGTGATTGACTAAGCCCTCTTCCAACCTTTTGTATATATCCAACATTTTACAATTTATCATTAATCAAGTAAGAGGAAATATAAGTAGAAGCTAAGTCATTGAACCCTTTATAATATGATGATTTATGTTTTCTTTCTTATTATCCTTGTTAAATTATGTATCATGCTTTTATTCTGCTCTTGATCAATTCAGAAATAACAAAATATCGACTGTGTGTTTGATTCA
Organism: Papaver atlanticum; assembly: GCA_023531105.1. Classification (NCBI taxonomy): domain Eukaryota; kingdom Viridiplantae; phylum Streptophyta; class Magnoliopsida; order Ranunculales; family Papaveraceae; genus Papaver; species Papaver atlanticum. The sequence continues at coordinate 2,502,829 of JAJJMB010011095.1, forward strand.
ATCATGTTAATTTTGTAGCTAAATCAGAACTAAATAAATAATTCATTCTTGCTTTAAGCATGAGTAAACAACTGTATATATATATATGTGTTATCTAGCTTGTATAATATGCGAATACTAGGATTAATATCTCTTCAGCATATGGGTAATTATATGATTATGTTTAAGCTAATAAATGATGATTATGAAGTTGAAATTCCAACAATCTTAGCTTGAATTTTAAGCAACCATCAGTCTTAAAAAACTAAAAATAAAGATTCTCTTTCAACTGAGTCGTCCTCTATTGGCCTAGGTTTCCATTGAGAAACATAATTAGGTTACGACTTTGAAGACTTCGCTTTGGGGATTCGTAAAGCCCGTTCAGACTATCTTTTACCCGATAGTTCGTGAATCCAGACCGTAATCGTGGATCATGAACAAGATAGAAAGAAATCACAAAGTTATCTTCGCCCCAGACTTTGCGATTCCTCATTATAGATATCTAAACTCTTCTTTGATTTGTTTGGATTGCTCTTGAGAGATGGTTAGTAATCCAAGCTTCTCGGCTAACTGAGTGTAAGTGTTTCAGATTCGTGAGGTCTGTCGGACTTTGTTTACTGCAACAATATTTCTAAACCTAGATTGTAACATATCGAAAGGGAAATTAAATAGGCTTGTCTGTTAGAGGAAGATTGATATCAAAAGTCTTCACTGAGGTAGAAGCAACTTTTAGGCTGTAAAGGACGTCATCTGATAAAATCAAGTGCATAGAATCTTTCGAGGTCTAAGAGGCATAAATGAGCACGATATCATCTAAATTGCTTGGAGGGTTAAGTCGGCCTCAACTTCATTCCAGTATGAAGTTTGATAGTAGGCTAGTTTCTGTATCGGTTTAATACAATGTGGTGTTCAAAGCTAGGTGAGGTCCCGTTTTATAGGTGCAGTTTTCTTTATTAACAAAAATTCTGGTGTCTCGTGTTTTTTCTTTTTTCGCATTATATTGTTCATCTTCATAATATGAATAACACAAGTAGTACGTAATTAAAAAATATAGTTCAAGTTAGGGTTGTCGATGGGTACCCATTACCCGGAACCGAATTCGGACCCGGTGGTTTGGGTCCGGTTCGGGGTCTTAAAATTGGACCCGCTAGCGACTTCAGATTCAACGGGTATTACCCGTCGAGTACCCGAAATCTTAGCGGGTTCAAACGGGTAAATACCCGTCGGATACCCGGTTATTCATTCTTTAAATCATCATTTTTGCAAAATTCTAAGTGTTTTCCTAGTTTTTGGGTTTGATTTTTTTTTTTTTTTTTTTAAATTTTTTTCTTACATTTAATTTTTATTTAGAACATTAGTAAAGAAATAATAATAAATTTTCTATATAAGTAATTTGGATTCAAGCCAAAAAGAAAATGATATTAAGTTTTTGAAATTTTCTTCAATAGTTTTCTTAATACCCAATGGGTATCCGGAAGCGATGGGTACCAGGGGCGATTATCTGGTCCGGTTTCAAGTCCGTTAATTTAGGATCCGGACCCATTGATAACCCTAGTTTAAGTCCATATTATTCGAGATAAAAAACAAGATTCGTTCTTGTTGAATTCATATCTTGAAAGATATAGTTTCATACTTGTTAGAATTCAGATCTTCTTAATTCGGATACAACTAGATTGATCTTGGATATTGATGTTTAATATCGTCCAAGAACCCTTCTACATAATCAGGTACACGGACCTTCGGGCATACATATTTATAGTGGAAGAGAAAGAGAAAAACTCTATATACAATCTTATTCAAAGGTCTTTGCTTTGATCTACTTGTGATTGTATTAGGTTTTGTCCATAAAGGTTGCCAAATGAAAAACATTGGTGTTGTACTTGATACCCTCTCCTTTTCAAAGAGGGACGAGGTAGTTGAGAGTTTCTTCCAAGAACCAGATGAACGTTATTTGAGGCGGTTGGAGTTGGAATACGTCCATAATAACTTTCACTCTCGCTGGTACCAAGTTCTCCTTCACTAACCATAATTAATCACTCTTCCCCTCTTGACACAAGTAAATTTTATGGATTATCATCACTTACTCAAAATCTACTTAAGCTTATTAAATACAACAATTAAACAAAAATTCAACATGCACAAACCCTCAATTCTAGCAAAATTCATCTTCAAATAAAAACACATGACAACTGAATACCATCTGATATTAGACATGGTCGATATAATTGCAAAAGTCTATATTCTATAGAGCTTAATTATTAACCAAATTCTTGTTGTACTTCAACAAACCAAGTTTTCTAGTCATTATAGACTGATAGTGATCCATATATTTAGTTTCACATCATCTGCATAAAGTCGTCATTAATCAAAGAGAGCAGTAAAGTACATTTACAACACATTTACAAAAATGTTAACAAAGAAGGTGCTTTCGTGTATCATAGTTCTTCAATGATATTTTTTTCCAGCTGCTGAAATGCAGGAGAGTTGTGGGATATTTCATACGCCAATATCAGGTTGTTTATCGATACAGTACTTACCTTCTTTCAGGAAGGTATGTGGCATTTAGGCGTAACTCTGATCACAAGTATAAACCAAAAATTCCATGGTTTGTCCCAACATTCAAATAATTTGGTGTTTAAGTTGATATGTTTGAATAATTTCAAGTTAAATTTGTGAATAGGGTGTTAAGGAAAAGAAGCTTGTCGTAGAACACAAACAATTTTTTTTGCAAGTATTTGAGTGTCCCTTTTCATTTCTTCAACTTACATGGTACTCTTATCTTTTTGGGGTGTGAATGATGTAATAATTCGAGCGATGATGAACCCTAAAGCGCAAGAAAAAGAGGCGCTTCTATGATTAAGTTGTACTATTCTGGGGTTAATTATATGGGCAATACATAAAGGTCAGTCGATTAAAAGTTTTCCTCTAGAGCCAAGGTTAGCTTAGAACATCTCCAATACTAGGCGTCAAAGTCATAAAAGGAAATGACACATAGTATTAAAGACCCTTTGTACCTCTCCAATTCCAAGGTCGTACTTTTTAAGATTAATGCCATGGCCAAGTAAGTGTCAAAGATAAAGTCATATCTAGACTTTCTCCGCGACCTTCGGGTCTTAAATCCACATCATCATTTTGTTTTAAATTTAAATAATATTTGTTAAATAAGACATTGAGTATTGCAGAAATTTTTTTAGATGAAAAGTCGAATTTTTATTTTATCTTGTCGCATAGTAATGGGCCGCAAAAAACGGTGTTATTTAGACCTCCACATAAACTGACATTGACGGCTAACAATGTACAATAGCTGCTCTTAAGTTACTTAAATTTGGGGTTGAATGAGGCCAAGGCATAATCCTAGCTGTCCTACCTAAAAAGGATCTCAGCTGTTCTTTGTCTCAGCTAATCACCCTTCTTCCTTGGAATATTATTTGTCTCTCCCATCACAAAGAAGAAGAAAAACAGTCCCTCCAACACCAATAAACTCAAAAGATGAGGGGTACTTATTGACTGAAATATAACCAAGGGTCACTGTCTAATAAAAGGAATTAATATTATTTTGCAAGTCTGAAGTGAAAACCCTCGGTGCTGTCTAACATACGCATTTCTTCAGAAACCCTAACTCTCTCTCTTCCCTCCCAACCCACACAAGACTAGGGTTTTGGGATGTCTTACATGTAAACTGTCTGTACCCTTTAGTTAGTTCAAGGTTTCAATCTATTCTGATTCACTTTCACTTGTAATGTTAACTAAATCTCATATGTTTCTTGTTTTTATCATCAGATCTGATATTGGAATATGAATACAAAATCTTGAAGCTAAGTCGTCTGGTTAGTGTTTTTTCCCCCCTTCTTTCAGTGCTTCTAAAAATTTCTTTTCTATGACATGTTTGTATTCTGCATGTATTTAATTGTCGGTACATAAGCTATTTAATGTTCTTGAAAAATGATTGATTTTTCTTCTTCTCTGTATTTGGTTTGTCAAACTAGACATGAGTGTATTCTCTTTTGATGTATAATTTATCATCTTTTTACCTCTAGCTAGCTGCTTACTGGAATTGGTGCTGGTCCCATATTTTTTTTTTCCTTTTTGTCGCTGTTGGTGGTTTTAGGTTAGCTGTTAAAGAGGGAAGTTTCTAGCCCGGACTTTCAAATGTACTCAACGAAACTCAATGTAGTCCAGAGGTGTTTGCTTTCAGTAAATTATTACTGTGGACAACTGATTAGAAACTCAGTGTATCAAATCATTGTACAGTGAAACATTCTCATAGGCATATCTTTATCACATTTATGTAATCCAATCCAACGATCCGTGGTCCAAGATGGTATCAGGTCTTCTGTTGGTAGAATTTGGTGCTGAGAGTTCCTTCGCTACTACTTTTCATCTATGAGATATGATTTAATCCATCTATAATTATTTGTCAACTCTTCTGGTGCTTCTAGTTGAAATATGATTTGCACCAAAAAAAATATCAACTTATTTCGACAGTTTGATGTGTTTCACTCAAAGCAGCATAGCATAATGTTGTTACCTTGAAGCAGTTTATATTACTTTCCTTACTATCCTCATCCATAATTTTGAGAATGTGTCGATATGGCATTTGAGTGTTCGATGAGCACACGTTTACGTAGTACATAGGATTAGTTGATAATACTCTAATATAGTCCCACATATAAATTTGTTTCATTGGTTTTTAAGCGATACAAGACAAGGATGTTAAATGCATTTACTTATGAAGTATGTAATCTATTTAAGCCTATTATGATTCTGAGGAATGGCGTATTCTCACTGCTAAATTTGCATGAATCTTGTTCGCTTGCAATCTGTCTGATAATTATGTCATTAGTTTTCTGGTTCCGCTGTGCAATTGTCTGTCATCCGAAGAAGCTCTAACTTAACATGTTTTGATTCTCGACTACAAGAGGTCTTTCGAGAGTATGTTTACGTTTAACCTCTATAATTCACTAGAATGTTTTCAACTCTTAAATATTTGTTTCGTTGTGTGTGATCAGTTCAAGAAGCATCTCAACAGTGTATCATCCCCTAAATGTATTCGGTTTACTCAAATACATGTTTGTCTATCCTAAGTTTAAGAAGCTCTAGGACACCTTGGTTTGAGTAAGAATTTGTTCTTTTGCTGGACTAATCTGCTGTGATCCGGGGCGTATGAGCTAGATGGCGTGTTCAAATTCTTATTCCACCTCACCCCATCTTTGCTACTTGCATGGATTTGCTTTCTTTAATTAGTCTTATTACTTATTAGTTATTTGGAAAATACCTGTATGGCTTATTTAATTCTGATACTGCTGGTGTGATGGGGGTATCCTTAGATGTTCTTCGGCTATATTATTTTCAATTTAAGCTTCAAGAACAGATAAGAACTTTGATCAGAGAGTAATATTTTTGTCAACCTTGGCGTTTTCAGATTGTACATAGGAAGTATTGGATCTCGTACTTATTTTATTGGAATGCGATGACTGAAAGTGTTCGGAGGCAGAGTTCTAAGTGGGATTTGAAAGAAGATCCCGACCAATTTCCTACAGAAAATAGGCAAGGCAGTGGGTGGTCTGGAAGAGGTGGTGAGTTCACTCATGAAAAAGAATCTAGATCAGAGTGGAAAGTTTCTAAGGGCCTAAACAGTCATGACCCGAAGTGGTCTAGTATGGAACCAAGAAGTGTTTCAAGAAATGAAGGTAATTCTAGATGGTCATCATCGTTGGAACCGACAGCACGAAACAGAGGCATAGACATTTATGAGTTTGACAAAAGAGATTACAATGATATGTCGAGATCCATGGCGCTCGATGGTGATCGAAGTTACAGTTTGAGTATGTCTCCTGGTCTTGACGGGTGGAGAGAAAAGAATCGAAGTCGTTCTCCCAAGGGTGGTTGGAGCAGGTCGCACAGGTTTATGACTTGGACTTGTCTATTGCCCGTGTCTTTATTCTTATTTTAAGTCTGCTTTTCTCTCCGAAAGAAAAACCCTGTAATATCAGTGTTCTTTTTTCCTGTTCGACTCATATCGCATAAACCTAAGCTTTTGTTCTGATCTGCAGGAGTAGAAGCAGGAGCAGGAGCAGGAGCAGAAGCCCGCCCCATGGTTATAGGCGCGATTTAGAGGGATCTAATGGCGGGAGAAGAAGTGGATCACGTGTATGCGGCGAGTTTGCAGAAGAGAGGAGTATACGTGGCAATAGTCACAGGTTTCTTCATCAAGATATCCAGGACACCTATGAGCATAATGGTAGAAGGCATCCGGGAAGAAGCCCAGGAAGGGGTGGAAGTAAGCATGAGAAGGGTGGAATAAGGAACGCTTACACAGAAGAACAAATGGATCGTCCACGGGATAAGATTTCCCGTGGGTATGAGGATGTTTATCATCGCGATTTGGAGAAGAGTGAGATACTGAGGAGCAACAACATATCTTCGGATCGGCCCTGTATTGATTTTTTGGAAGGAAACTGCCGTAAGGGTTCTTCTTGCAGATACCCTCATCATGGTGCTCCATCAGAAGGCCGTGGAATAAGAGTAAGGGACCTTGATAGGAAGGAGACTACTGTGTTTTATGGACATGACAATAAGCGCGAATCACAAAGGCTCTGCAAATTTTATGCTGCAGGCTATTGTCGCAATGGAGACAGTTGCAGATTTTCTCACGAGGGTGCAGCTCGAGGTAGTCCTGAAGGGAGGTCACGTGATGATAGGCGGGGGCATGATTTGGATCACGAGAATAGGTTGCAGGGAGGTTCAAAATGGAGTGATAAACAACCGGCAGTCTTGGCATATGATGGTCCGGATGCACGGTCAGTTACTGAGAAACTAGTTCATCATCTGAGTGATGAGAATAGATCTTGGGGAGGTCCGAAATGGGGTGATATTACTGATAGCCACAGTGCTGGTAACGAAAAAAGGTCATCCAGAGGTTCAAAGTGGAGTGACAGAGATGCTGCTCCAGAGGAGAAATCAAATGTTTGGGGGAATGACAATGTTGGTGTTGGTGAAAAGATAGGTGTTGTTGATCCAAGGTCTAAGGAGAGGTCTTTCAATAGTCAGCAAAGCCACTTGGATAATGCAAGTAGAACATGGGGAGGTCCATCACGGAATGATAAGCCAATAGATTTTACCCTCCACAAATCTCCTCAATGGATAAGTGATACCAGTGGTGGGAGTATGGGTTTTGAAGAACCAAAGGCTAGTGGGAAATTTCTTGCATCTGAATCAATGATTTCTGCAAGGGATATAGAGCAATACTCTCTCTCGATTAATGACAGTAGGGGACACAATCAAGATTCACAATCCCACATCACTAATGAGATGTCTATTAAAATTGGCAAACCTGATGCAACACAAGAAGTCTCAGCTCAACCTCTTTCAAGCTTCAATATGAATATACAGAGTCAAACAGTATTACCTACTCAGCCTTTCAACTTGAATGGTGGAACTCAGCAGCAGTCTTCAAATCTATACAGTCGAACACTTCCCCAACACGTAGAACCAATAAAAAAATTAGATCTTGTTGATCCAAGATTGATGTTACAGCAGGTATCATCTGGGACTTCTATGACGCAAAACATATCTACTAATGAGACGGTAGCTCAGCTAACGAACCTTTCAGCGTCATTGGCTCAGATATTTGGAAATGGTCAGCATCTTCCACAACTGTATGCAGCTCTGAACCCTAGCACTTCAGGTTTGGTGTCTTCACACTCTATTGAACCAACCCAAGTAACTGCTCCACAACCCCTCATTCAGCTCAATCAAACTACTCACTCTGAAAAGCAGTATGATCCTATTAATGACAGCATCGACCAGACCACCGATCTTGCTGGTGGAGGTTCTCAATCCCCTATGAAAAGTATTCTTCCATCATCTACTTTAGCTGATCCTCCAAAGATTAGTAGTTTGGAGGAAAATGTAAGTGCGAGTAACGAGTTGAAACAGCCTGAGAAAGTCATGGACAAAAAAGAGGAAACTGTGCAGATGGATGCAGATGGAGATGGTGATGGAGACAATCAGGGAGATGAAGAGGGTAAGAAAAGCAAGGATCCCAAGGGGATGCGGATGTTCAAATTTGCACTCGTGCAGTTTGTGAAGGAGATTCTGAAGCCCACATGGAAAGAAGGGCAAATGAGTAAAGATGCTCACAAGACTATAGTGAAGAAGGTGGTTGATAAAGTGACCAGTACAATCCAGGCTGCTCAAATCCCACAAACACAGGAGAAAACTGATCAATATTTGTCTTACTCAAAACCTAAGCTTACCAAACTTGTACAGGTGAGAGCATCATTCATCCAATATTTTTGTACAGTCACTAAATTTTGATTGAATATTCCTACTAATTCTACATTCTCTCAAGTAATTCTGTCTTCCTCTTTGTTTGCAGGCATATGTGGAAAAACATTCGAAGACTTAGACATGCTTGAAACATCTACTGTTTATAATCTTGTATCAATCAATTGATTACCCAGCAGATTTGAGTTTTGCCCCTCGAGATTTTCTTGTACAATTAGTTTTTCCGTTAGCTCTATAATTGGAGCTCATTATATTCAAGTATCTCTCTTGTTTACTTCTATGTTGCTGGTAATCATGTCAGATTTAGTAGCATATCTCCTGAGTGTAGATAATTTTTATCAATTTTTCTTTGTTATGTACTATATGCTGAAAAGTTGCAGTCTGAAGAAAGTGGGTGAAC
>JAJJMB010011095.1:2511506-2526368 GCA_023531105.1 Papaver atlanticum
GGGCAACTACGTCAGGGCATAAGACTTCCGTGACGCATAAGGTATGTTCTCTCAACACAGTTTCTTTCCCCTAGAAAACAATAAATTCTTTTTCTTTTTTGGTGATTTCTGCCTTAGTGTTTTTTCACTCTCAGTTCATTTCCAGAAGTAGTTTAGGGAGATTAGGAATCAACTAAGCTTTTAGGTTTGCATTTTCCATTTGTTGTTTAGGTGTCTGATGAAAGGATTATTATTACCTCATTTATGTGGTATTGTAGTTGGAACCATCAAGAGTTCATGTGCATGTATATTTCCTATTGACTAGTAATTGTGATGTATTTAATTACCTTCACGTCCTTCACTAAAACTGTGTAAGCAATTGTTCAAGTCCCCCTTCTTGTAAATCTTATATTTATGCGCCTTCACTTTCTATCAAGGTACAGTACCAATGATCCACATGGAGTAGTCTGTTCTAAGACCATATATTCTTAAAGAGGTGTTTATCATTTATGAAGGTCTAAAAATGATTTCTGCTACTGGATGATTTCTGCTACTAGTGTGTATATATGATGGAGTAGTGTGTATATATATATTTAGCTCGTACAAGTAAATTGATTCTTGGGTCAATTCTGATGCACACAATATTCACTATTCAGTTATGATGGGTATCTCCTGGATGGGTGTATGCTACTGAATCACAGGATCCAGTTTGAGTGGTTGGCTCCAAGTATACTTGGCGGAACAAAGCAGTTGATTACTATTACATAGTGACTTGAGGAACAAGGTTGGTTTGGCTGCTTTGTGCCTTCGACTAACTAGACTTCTTTGGCTTAGAAGAAACTGATTGTGTTTTGGCAATAATATTGTATCCTATAGGAACTCCGTCTAATTCCATATCATCCACTGACTGTTTTGGCAGTAATGTTGTATCCCATAAGAACTCCCTCTAATTCAATATGTATTTATATTTATTGATTAGGTCGAACTGTTTAATTTTTAGTCTGATGAGCATCTTGTGTTTCCTGGTGCTGACATGAGCCTGAATTGTTTAGTGTGGCTAACCCACACTAATAAATGCAAGGCGGTATTCGTATACAAGTTTCATGAATCCATTTCTTTAGACATTGATAACCAAGGTGGTATTCATATACAAGTTTCATGAATTCATTTCTAACGGATTTTGTACCAACACGGAAAAACATCATCTCTGGGGAAGGTAATGGGAGAAATCTTGTAGATGTCATTAGTTAGGCATGAGAGGACGCTTTCTATTACCCGGTAGATTTGGAGAAGGGCCTGCTGGCATGGATGATGATAGTTGTAGATTGCTCCAGTCAAGGTGCAACATTTATGGAGGCTAAAGCTGATATCTTGCTGGAACAATGATTTTTCACCTCTTGCCCCTTTTTCAGCCCTGAAGCATTTCTAAGAGATGTGGAGATGTCATACAATTGCTATGGGTTTTCATCTGTTTGGCGGTCGACGGGTTACCAGATGGAAACATTTGGCATTGGTGTATGCTAGAAAGTAATGTGAAATCCTGATAGGTTGTGTCGCGACGACTCAGGAGCACCTTAGATTGGCAGCCGATAAGATTGTGATGATAGGAGGATTCTGTCATGATGGCTGGAATCTACTATGTGTAGGATTTGTCAGTAAGAGAATGGAAGATATGGTCGGGGAATGTAAACCAGGGGTATTTGATGGTAAGTTGATATTTAGAGTTTAGGTATGACGAAGGAGAAGAAGGTATTCTGGTGCCAAATTCTCGGAAGAAGTTTTTGACGAAGACTAAGATCATCTTATCTTTTTGGATCAGACAGCATGGGAACCAAACCCCTAACCAAACCGTTGGGTTGGTTATTTTCAACAAGAGTTGCATCATTTTATCATATCAAAGTTTCCAAAATTGCTAAAGGCGGGTACCAGTTTTGCTAGGGTGGCACCAATTCATACAAAACAATACAATCTCGATTGAATTTCTGGATTTGTAGCAATCCTAGGCTCCTAGCAAAGGAATTATGGCTATTAAATTGGATATGTCGAAAGCGTTTGACAGAGTGGAGTGAGATTTTGTCTTACACTCTTTGAAAAATCTGGGATTTCATGATGATTTTTACAGATTAGGTGGCCATCTACATCAATCTTATTGAATAGAGCGTCGGGTGATATTTTCCTGCATGAGAGGGGGTTTTGGTCAAGGAGATCCCCTTTCGCTTTATTAAAATTGTTTATTTTTTATATGGAATATTAGCTGCTAAACAAAAAAGTGACTTGCATGGTGTGGAAGTCGGCAAGAATAGTCCGGCGATTAGCCATTTATTCTTTGCTGACGATTACTTCATTTTTTTGGAAGCCAAAATTAGTGAAACTAGAACCTTGTATGATATTACTGGTAAGTTTAGTTTTGTGGTGCAGACAATCCATAAATTTTGAAAAATCATGGATTGCTTTTAGCCCTGAAACAGAAAAAAGAACCAAAAATTGCACAGTTGATATCCTAGGTGTTAAGCAAATGGGCTAGCAAGACAAATATTCGGGAGTCCTCTTGTTTCTGCAAAGGAACAAAATGGAATCTTTTAAACCTCTTCTCGGAAAGTTCAAATACGAGTTAGTTGTCTGGCAGTCCAAGTATCTCAACCTTGCGGCTTGAACTGTCCTTACCTAAACAGTTTTTGGAGTCATTGCCTCTCGTCACATGGCGGTCTTTCCTATGCATAAGGAGCTCTAAATATAAGTATATTTCATTTGTGTGTAACAAGCTAAGACCATCTAATGGTGGAGATTGATTGCTTAATTTCTAAGCAGACTTAGCTTGAATCTTAAATCAGGAGTTCATCTAACGGTGAATATTGAATGCTTTGTTACTAAGCTATCTTATCTTTGATTGTAAGCAACCCTGATTTGAAAGGCTATATAAGGGAGAACTCTTGAAAAGACGAGGTTACCCAAATACACCACAATCTTTAAATTATCCACCTATAAGTCCTCTTACAGAAAGTGATTGTCTATGGACAAAGTCGAGACAATACGACAAATTGGTATTCACACTTTGTGTGATCGTCTATGGATACGAGATCGATACAATACAACAATCAAAGTGTGATTACTTGATAATAGGGTAGGACTTAACCAAACTCTATAGGATCACTATCAAGTAATACATAGTTAACGTTTGTGTAATTTACTTTAAATTATAATAAAAACAATTATAATTGCGGAAAGGAAAAGTAAATGACACAACAAGATTTTGTTAACGAGGAAACCGCAAATGCAGAAAAACCTCGGGACCTAGTCCAGAATTGAATACTCTCAGAATTAAGCCGCTATACAAAATCTAAACCAACTTCGTATAGTTGAGACCAAGCAACTAAACCTAGTTCACTTAGTTTCTTCAGTATCCCTGCGCTTCCGACATTCAATAAGTGCACGTACTGGAACAATTCATTTGGATCGTATTCCAAACAGTAAAGGAACAACAAATCTGTTTGGTAACAACTCTCTTGATTCTTTCAGATGAAGATATCTCAAGTCATACGCAAAGGCTCTTCTGTTTAAACTAATAAACTCCTTTGCCTGGTTAAATCAATCTATCCAACAACTACCGAAGTAGCAGAGTTTATATTTGCAATCAATCAATATAGATTATGTCAAGAAACTATAAGGTGATGCCGATCTTACACAACTAATCAATCGAATAAATCCAATTCTAGTTGGATCCCATCCGATCAAGGTTTGTGCACACCCAAAGATATAAAAACCAAATAAGATATCTTCTTTGTCTTCAAATCTTCTTTAATCTTCAATAAACACCTGCACAACACCACTTGAATCTCTTGTGATCAATCACACACAGAACAAAGTCTGTTAACAATGGATTATCACAAGATGTCTTTAGATCTACAAACAGTTCTAAAGATCCCGTCGACACTTCGATCTAGTTTGAGTGAATCTTATATCAGAAGAGAAGATTCTCAAGAATAAACAAACTAGGTGCAATCAAATTTCAACAACCGTTAGTCAATCAAATCAATCGAAAACTAAAACAAACTGCAATTATCTAGTTTCCCACCAACGTTACTCGTAGAGCTTCTTGATCCCACAAAAGTCTTTAAATGAGCGGTCGTAAGAGGTTTTGCCTAATTAGGGTACTTTCCTCTCTGGATAGATGGCTCCACCAGAAACAACAAGAAGATGAAGTTTGCCTGGCTCTTAGGATAGTTTGCTAGAAATGCAAACTTGGGTATTTATGAACCAAGGATGTTTGGACACCAAGGAATTTCCAAAACCGAATATTCTCAAGATATGCAATAAATGCCCAAATCGGTTTTCATAATTCCTGGAAATGCTTTGTTCAATATTTTCCGAAATCTCTCAATAGAATATCTCCAATTAGTAAATGCACACTACCAATTTTTATTTTCTAGAGATATGCATTTAATTTCCAATACTCTAGTGTCTGTGCCTATTGTTAATAACACTACTTCTTCTCTAGACAATGAGACTAATTTCCTGCAGAATATTTCTCATGATAGTCTAGTCTTATTTTGTGATGCTTCATTTGATAAGGATACTAACAAATCTGGTAATTGTATTGTGGCTATGAAACCTACAGGTGAATTCAATGGCTGCAAGTTAGTATCTGGAATGGAGGCAAGCCCTGAATTTGCTGAAAGCTGTGCTCTTTTGGAAGCTGCCAAATGGATCATAGAAATGAATCTCCAAGATGTTTACTTAGTTAGTGATGCCAAAAATGTAATGGCATATCTCAATAATAACAGAGGCCAAAGTAGTTGGGCCTCCTGCTCAGTCCTAGATGACAGTATATTTCTTTTAAAAGATGCTCATTTGATTAGATTTAAACATATCAAAAGATCTCTTAATGCTGCAGATATAGCTGCTAAGCACAGTAGAGTTGGAAATGTAACAGGAAAGTGGGATGAAAACAACTGTCCCTACTTTCTTCAAAACGCTGTAAACTCTCATTAAGTAATGAAAATTCCTTTTCCTTAGCAAAAAAAGAAAAGAGATATGCATTTAATTGTTGGTAATTAAAGCATATAAAACTAACAACCTTAATTAAAAGATTCTTAATTTATTTCGGATTGAGATCTCCTTGAGTTAGTAAGGAATATCTTTGAACAATAAAATATAAGAGTTACTGTTCATGTTAAAAGTATGTTGACATCTTTTTCTTTATAAATCCTCTTTCATATTTACAATCTTTGAATCGATTATACCACACTTCCAAACAAGTTTAGAATTGGTTCATCTGTATTCCAAGATAACTATGTGATTGATTAAATATCAAATCACTATCATGGGTTCACGGTTCTTCCAAACACAAGGATTGGTTCTACCTCAATATGGTTTGCTTGTGATCGAACACACAAGTTACCAGGACCGGTTACACCAGTTACCAGGATCGGTTACGTCAATCACCAGGACCGGTTACACCAGTTACCAGGATCGGTTACGTCAATCACCAGGACCGGTTACCATATACTCATGGTATTACTTGTGATCGGTTACACAAGTCACTAGGATCGGTTACACCAATTATCAGGATCGGTTACACCAATTACTAGGACCGGTTACACCAATTACAAGGATCGATTACACAACTCTTTTGTGATCGGTCACACCAATTACCAGGATCGGTCACACCAATTACAAATATCGATCATACCATCTCAGGTGATTACTTAGGATCGGTTACACTAATAAAGTCATACCAAATCATAAGTCATGCACTGTGATTAGTGAAAAGACGAGAGTACCCAAATACACCACAAATCTTTAATTTATCCACTTATAAGTCCTCTTACCGAAAGTGATTGTCTATGGAAAAAGTCGAGACAATACAACAAATCGGTATTCACACTTTGTATGATCGTCTATGGATACGAGATCGATACAATACAACAATCAAAGTGTGATTACTTGATAATAGGTTCGGACTTAACCAAACTCTATATGATCACTATCAAGTAATACGGAGTTAATGTTTGTGTAATTTACTTTAAATTATAATAACAACAATTATAATTGCGGAAAGTAAAAGTAAATGACACAACAAGATTTTGTTAACGAGGAAACCGCAAATGCAGAAAAACTCCGGGACCTAGTCCAGAATTGAATACTCTCAGAATTAAGCTGCTATACAAAATCTAAACCAACTTCGTATAGTTGAGACCAAGCAACTAATCCTAGTTCACTTAGTTTCTTCAGTATCCCTGCGCTTCCGACATTCAATAAGTGCACGCACTGGAACAATTCCTTTGGATCGTATTCCAAACAGTAAAGGAATAACAAATCTGTTTGGTAACAACTCTCTAGATTCTTTCAGACGAAGATATCTCAAGTCATAAGCAAAGGCTCTTCCGTTTAACAAATAAACTCCTTTGCCTGGTTAGATCAATCTATCCAATAACTACCGAAGTAGCAGAGTTTATATTTGCAATCAATCAATATAGAATCAAACAATAAACTATAAGGTGATGCCGATCTTACACAACTAATCAATCGAATAAATCCGATTCTAGTTGGATCCCAGCCGATCAAGGTTTTTGCACACCCAAAGATATAGAAGCCAAATAAAAAATCTTCTTTGTCTTCAAATCTTCTTTAATCTTCAATAAACACCTGCACAACACCACTTGAATCTCTTGTGATCAATCACACACATAACAAAGTCTGTTAACAATGGATTATCACAAGATGTCTTTAGATCTACAAACAGTTATAAAGATCCAGTCGACACTTCGATCTTGTTTGAGTGAATCTTATATCAGAAGAGAAGATTCTCAAGAATAAACAAACTAGGTGCAATCAAAGTTCAACAACCTTTAGTCAATCAAATCAATCGAAAACTAAAATAAACTGCAATTATCTAGTTTCCCAACAACGGTGCTCGTAGAGCTTCTTGATCCCACACAAGCATTTAAACGAGCGGTCGTAAGAGATTTCGCCTAATTAGGGTACTTTCCTCTCCGTATAGACGACTCCACCAAAAACAACAAAAAGATGAAGTTTTCCTAGCTCTTAGGATAGTTTGCTAGAAATGCAAACTTGGGTATTTATAGACCAAGAATGTTTGGACACCAAGGTATTTCCAAAACCGAATATTCTCAAGATATGCAATAAATGCCCAAATTGGTTTTCATAATTCCTGGAAAATTTCCGAAATCTCTCAATAGAAAATCTCCAATTAGTAAATGCACATTACCAATTTTTATTTTCTAGAGATATGCATTTAATTGCTGGTAATTAAAGCATATAAAATTAACAACCTTAATTAAAAGATTCTTTATTTATTTCGGACCGGGATCTCCTTGAGTTATTAAGGAATATCTTTGAACAATAAAAGATAAGAGTTACTTTTCATGTTCAAAGTATGTTGACATCTTTTTCTTTGTAAATCCTCTTTCATATTTACAATCTTGGAATCGATTATACCACACTTCCGAACAAGTTTAGAATTGGTTCATCTGTATTCCAAGACAACTATGTGATTGATCAAATATCAAATCACTATCATGGGTTCACGGTTCTACCAAACACAAGGATTGGTTCTACCTCAATATGGTTTGCTTGTGATCGAACACACAAGTTACCAGGACCGGTTACATCAATTACCAGGATCGGTTACGTCAATTACCAGGACCGGTTACCATATACTCATGGTATTACTTGTGATCGGTTACACAAGTCACTAGGATTGGTTACACCAATTACCAGGATCGATTACACCAATTACCAGGATCGATTACACAAATTTCAAGGATCGATTACACAACTCTTTTGTGATCGGTCACACCAATTACTAGGATCGGTCACACCAATTACAAATATCGATCATACCATCTCAGGTGATTACTTAGGATCGGTTACACTAATAAAGTCACACCAAATCATAAGTCAGGCACTGTGATTAGTTATACCAAGATACATAACAAGTTATGGTCGGTTTTACTAACTCACAAATATTGGTAATCCAAAGATATGCAATGAATAACAATACCAATAAGCCTAGCGATTTCCCTTTCGATTAATAAAACAAGTTCATGAATGTACTTCCTTTAAACAAATGTAAACATTGTTTCCTAGGATGAAATCTTCACCTTTATCCATACACATAATCACAATAGCATTCATACGATTATGTCGATGTCATATATACGAAGTTCAAAAGATAAGCGTTATACTTCGTATTCTAATTCCTTAACACTATGATCATGTGATCATGTCTCCCTACTAGAGTATAATCATTCACAGCTTCGCAGTTATGTTTTTAATATAACACGACTTGAAAGATACGTTAGGAATGAAACAGTTCAAGTCAAATATTACTAACCTCAAAAGGAAGGATGATGTCGTCGTTGTACCTTGTTACTTCTTCACATTCTCCAGGTCTTCGAGTAATACTTGTATATCTCATAATCCTAGATTTTATAGTCTAACCTATACGAAGTTGTCTCTAGTTACATAATCAAGCGACTCTTAGATGAGTTTTGATTCACTAAAATATGACAACCAAACTTGACATACCAACGCTTGGTGGGTTCAACCGAGCTATGCTCTAACAACTCTAGCAACTGGAAAGCCTAATCCCGACACTTTCCTGCGTCCTAGTTGCAAACTAGAGTCGATTTTCCTTTAACCTAGGTTTTTCCAAAACCATTATTAGGTTTACGACTTGAAGACTTCATTTGGGATTCGTGAAGCCAGATCCAACTATTTTCTCTGTAGTTACGTATTCTGATCTTACTTGTTATATCGTATTGAGTTTTATCTTCTCTAAGATTTACTTGAGATTTATCTCCGATAGGTAAGATATAAAAAGTAATCATAACAGTTCTTCGTCTCAGACTCTTGTGATTCTGCAATAACTTTTTCTGTTAATCGGTTAGGTTATTATGAGGTGACTGATATTTCTAGGTTGCTCTTCGTGAGTATAAGTCCGGGGTATTAGTTGGTTCCTGTTCACCTTGATCTTTGTATCAAAATACGGGAAAAAAGGAATAAAGGATAGACATATCTGTGGGAGACAGATTTGTTTATAAATTTGGGTCGTAGCAACTCTTAGTTGTGGGTGAGATCAACTAAGGGAATCAAGTGAGAAGAATCAGGCATGGTTCTAGAGGCGTAAAGAACGCGATTGTACCTTAATCGGCGTGAGACTTGGTTAGGGCTCAACTACATTCCGGTCGGAAGTTTACTTGTAGTAGGCTAGTGTCTGTAGCGGCTTAATACAATGTGGTGTTCAAAGCTTGACTAGGTCCTGGGGGTTTTCTGCATTTGAGGTTTCCTCATTAACAAAATTTATGGTGTTTGTGTTATTTCTTTTCCACATTATATTTATTTATATAATTGAAATATCTCAGGTTGTGCGTAGTTCAATCACAATTGATAAATCCGACCTTGTTTTTTGGATATAACTTGATTGACACTTGGGGATTGGTCTTTGGTACCGTTCAAGTTATTTCTCATATCAATCAGGCTCACAGATTTCTATCTGTTCGTTTTGCTGATTGCATTAAGAAAGAGATAAAGCTATTTGATATATTTCTTCATTTAGTCTCACTTTTAAGTTGGTGCTCTCGGAATTATATTGGAGTTTAGTCCATACAGATTTCCGAATGAATTATTGGGTGTGGTTGTTATACCCCCACTTTTTCAGTGGTGAACTTAACCATGTCGGTGACAATTAGGTAAGTAAAGAATATATAATAGAGAATTAATTAGTTAGTTGTGGAGACTATCTTCGAGTGAGGTATCAAACCTTCAATACCTTTTTTTTTATAATGTATTCTTCTGCATTAAATCCGAGTAGAATGAAGAGCTACTCAACCTCTCACCGCTTCGACACTTTTTGGTCTCTTGAGTGCTAATTCTGTAAATCATGACGGTGACATTAGAATTGCAAAAAAAACCCCTCATTCTTCTGATTTGAATTGTAGTTAACACCACTCTCTCGAAGCAGTGCAATAACTATAGAAACACAACCCATCATCAACCAAAGTGAAGCAACATCAAATTTACGAAGAAGTTGTAATGTTTTATATCTACAAGCAACAAAGGAAGAGCAAAAATGTACATCCAAAGTGAAAAATAAGAAAAATAAAGAAATGTAAATTTTTGAAGTTACCAAGACAGTACCGACGTTGAGAAGAATCAAGTGTTAAAGTCTTTATCCTATATCATCAGAAAAAGGATTTATATATGCATTAATCAAGGCAGTGGAGAAGAACAAATCTATTACGAAGTTTCGAAACAACTAGAAATTGATTTTTTTCCCTTCAAATTGTTAAAGTTTTACGAAGTTCTAGAGTTTATCGTCAAGAGTTGAAGCCAAAGCCTAAGAATGTTTTTACTGAAACCTATGAGAGTGTTGTTGAATGTAGATCGGGTGAGAAGGTGGGTGATCATCCCCATCCGCTCATATAGTTGATTTCCTTTGTTTGAGATCATCAAAAATTAAAAATAAGCATCGTCTTTCCATGTGTAAGTATTTTTTTTTCTTGCACACATGAGTGACCCATTTGTATTATTTTATGAGAGACCGACCAGTAAGGAAATTGTCGAGGAGAATTCTTATTGGTTGCTCTAGAAGCTGTTGCCAATCATTGCAGAAGGCATCCTTGTCATTGGTTTAACACATTACACTCTCACTCTCGTCGATTAAGCGCATCTCTTTGAAATTTTCTATGGTACTTCTAACATCATGACATTAGGTGGAGAAACTTTATGTCTTCATAGCTCGTTGGATATTTGCAACTTTGGAGTAAGTATGGATTGGAGTATAATTTGTGGGTATATCTTCTGTAAATCCTCACGAGACTATAACCCTTCTATTAGGGGAACCCAGGGGGGTTCAAAGTCTTGTAGCATATGCTAAGTGTGACCTAATCCATATGAAAGGAAGTTAGGCAAGTTTAGGTACAGGTAGTTTGATAAGTGCTTACTTTATATGTTTTTGGGGTCAATTCCATGTTTGTTTTAGTTAAATTTCTTGCATATCACCTTGTATTACTCTTGTTTTCTATTTTATCTGTTTCTTTAGAGGAATCATCTAAAATCGATGAAAATTGTGTTGAAAAGAGCTAAGAGGTAAAGAGTTCGTTCCGGAATGTGAAAAAAAGTTCAAGTTAAAAATATAACTTTTGTATGAAATTCCAGAAGCACTTACATTTAGAAAATTACTTCTCAACCTATACTTAGAAACATGCGAGGTTGAGGCATAAATCTAAGAAGCACTAATGGCTTGGAAATCATTTATCAACTTAGCCATAGACAAGTTGAACTGTTGAAACACAAATTCCATAGTCACTTACGGTTAGGTGTAGATCATCCAACCTATCCACAAGTTAAAATTAAGATATATGAAGAATTGAACACATCCATCATGTAAATAACGAAGAGATGAAACCAACATAAGAAGAATGAGGTCAATCAAACGTCAGATAAATGAGTTATTGGCAAAATGGTGAAAGAGAAAAACAAAATCCAGAGTCACTTACGACAAGGAAATGACCTACTCGACCTAGAAGTAAGTGACCCTGAAAAATCACCTTTGGTCTCAATTTTACTTACGGCTATATCGTGGGAATAATCCTTAGTTGTAGACAAAGTGTTTGGCACACGCTTGGAACTCTAAAAATGAGGAAAACCCGGTTCTAATGGGATTTCGAATCCTAGAAAGAGAGGATTGGAGGCCAAGTATTATAGGTGATAAACGAAGACATCTAAGGCTAAAAAAATATACCTCTTTGTAGATATGAAACAACTAGATTAGGCATTTAGACATCTGAAGCAACGAACCGAGCACCATTGGTACCGCTTCGAGTACAGAAGGTGTCTGCATATAGGGATCAAATTGGATTATCACTAGAATCACCTATGTCGTTTGGCGCGGTAACACTCTAAAACCTGAAGGGTTTAACCTTCAAGTTAAGGATCCCTGGATGAGAGCCCCTATAAAATCTTCTCTTATACATCTCTTTACTTGTGTTTTAGCTTAGTAGTGAGTTTATCTCTACTTGGGGTGTAGTTATTAGGTTTTAAGCCAGTACATTTTTCACCGACTATGGGTCTCTTTCGGCTCAATCTTATGCATTTGGGAAAAAATTCTCTTGATCCTTCTCACTGTAAAGACGTAAAAGTGGAATAACTTCATAAAGCATCACATATTGGAATTTTGTATAGTAACCTCTTAAAAAAATACCTTACTTTACAACTCTTAAGCCCAACAAACTTTCATGTCACAACTAAAGCGTATACTATCCCCAAGTACTCGTGTAGAGATGGAAAAAGTGAAAAAGCGAAAAGGAACTAAGATACAAATATGGATTCCGGTCGACGTACATGAATCCAATAGCTTACAACAGTCAACAGTGGTACGAGTGGCATGAATAAAGTTTGATGCCATCCCGACTAATGTAGAAAATATGAAAACCAAATTATTCACCACAGACCCTTATTTCCAAACTGGAATTAATGTGTACAACCGACAATTA
The DNA here is from genome assembly GCA_023531105.1 of Papaver atlanticum. Classification (NCBI taxonomy): domain Eukaryota; kingdom Viridiplantae; phylum Streptophyta; class Magnoliopsida; order Ranunculales; family Papaveraceae; genus Papaver; species Papaver atlanticum. Next base: position 2,524,004 of record JAJJMB010011095.1, read on the forward strand.
GCGTGCAACTAAACACTATTATTTTCTTCACAATACCATTGAAAGAAAAGATAATTGGAAGAAACCTTAACCCTAAAATACATAACAACAATAATTAAGAAACAAAGCGAGTAAATTACTGAAGCAAAAAAGTTTAAATCCTCATTGGAAACCTAGTACCAAGTAAGACATGTGGTTTTGATGCTATTGATGAGATCAAATTCTTTTTATTCAATCAATCCTTCAATTAATTCATCTATCCTATTTATCTTTCCATATACACATATACAAAGATGAGAGAGTCTGCGTTGAAGAGAAAACGAATTTAGGGATTTTGGATCGCCATTACGACCCAAATGGGTAGTTTTAAATCGACATGAGCTAGATTAGATTTTTTTTGTAATGTTATAAGTTGTTAGGGATTAAGAAGGGTAGTTACGTACTGATGCTATATTTTTCTGAATTTTTCAAGTAAATTCACCGATCTAGTGGGTCTTGATGGAGTTCATAACAGTGGGGACATTTTATATAAATTGGAAAAAAACGGGGACACTTTATTAAATCGGGTTATAATACTGGAACATTTTATTAAAATTTCCAACGTTATTCAAATATAAATATGCTTTATTGTTGACTTTAAAAAACCAGTGTGGGTAATATGCATACATTTACCATTTGCAGCTTGAATTTCCTCATTATCCTCATAAGATGAAGCAACTTGTAGTTTAAAATCATTAAAAGTAATATGATCGTTTGCACCAAAGTCATCAGACCATGGATTTTCTCCCATGATATTTACAAATGCATGCATTGCACTCAAGTGGTGAGGTGCATAAAAATTATGATAAGCAACATTCAATCTTTTTCTGCACTCTAATGTACCATGACTAATTTTCCCTCATCTATACAAGGAGTATATGTAGCAGAATAAGATTGCAAACTTGGAGGTGGTCAAGTAGCAGAAGGATAAGAAGGATTTTGAACAACACCAAATCCTCTACCTGACATACATGGAGTAGATGTTCCTCTACCAAACTAAAAATAATCACTTTTACCACCAGATTTCCCAAAATTTGGTTTGTAAGTACCAGATCTACCACCATTACCTCTTCCATAAGACCTGAAAGAATTCACTTGATCAACTGATAGACACATTTATGTGTCTATTTTCATCTCTATTGTGTATATTGTTAGTACCCATTTTTGTACTAATTTTGGTATTTTATCCCTTTGTAGGTGTTTTTGGAGAAATATGCTTTTGCGGCGAAATTGGCTCGAAAAGTTGTTTAAGGCACCTGGGAGGACATTTGCTATTCGGACTCTCATTTTGGATAAGGGGTAACCCATTTCCAAGCAGCTGCTAAGCACAGACCGGGATTGGATAGGGGGACACCTTCTTCACGGTTTAAAAGGAAAGTTTTGGCGGGAAAAATGGTTTTCACGGACGGATTTTAGGGTTGGAGTTTTGATCGATTTTTATGGAGATTAAAGGGCTGAAATTGATTGGGTTTACTCCTTAGGACTACACAGGCCTGGTAAAGTCTTTGGATTTAACCCAAATTGGCTAGAGATCGAATTAGAGCAAAACAGAGGTGATGGAAGTTTTGGGTCTTTGATGAATTATTTTAGGAATTTCAGGGAGACTAAAGGCAAGATTTTATTCCCAAAGCTTGATATCTATCTAAGGAAGAGTTTAGAATCAAAAGGAAAGCTCATATACGCGTAGAAATCCTAAAACAAGAAATTGCCGCAACTTTGCCGTGAAGAGAAAGGAAGAGATTTTGGAGAGATTTAATCGGTCTTTTTGATATAAATAGGTTGGTTGGGTCATATAGAAGGGGTGTCGAAAGTTAGGGGAAGTTTAGAACACCACAAAGCCGAGAAATCAAAGTTGAAGAAAACCTGCTGCTGCTGCTGCTGCTGAAGAACACGAAGAACTTCGACCCACACCGAACCGTCGCAGAAGCAGTCTTATATTCAACTACAGAAAGCTGTTATCGTTTCTGACTGTAATCGCTTTAAACCTTCAGTGACCATTACTTTCCTTACAAAAAGCTTTCTGTAACTACAGCTCGTCCTTTTTAATAAAAACACCTTATTTGATCAATGAAATCAACTTTTGAGCATATTTCTCATATGAGGAGCTAAACCCCTTAGCCGAGGCGACGGGGGAAGCCATTGTTCCATGAAAAGTGGTATAATTCTACTTTAATTATTTTTGCAATTTTTTATATGATTATTTGCATAGAACTAATATAGGAAAATTGATTTTTATTGAGTAGTTGTGAATTGTTTTGATGGAACATGCTAGGTTTTAAAACTTTTGATGTTTCATGCTTTATGTTTACAATTATTACTTCAAAAATCTATTAGAGGCAAAATATTA
>JAJJMB010011095.1:2531368-2614264 GCA_023531105.1 Papaver atlanticum
TAGAGTTTTCAGTGTCTCTAGTTAGACTAGTCACAATCTCCCTAATTTCTAGGTCATCAGATTCCTGAAAATAGGCAATTGATTCTTCTAAGTCAAGTTCATCCTCACTCATCTCTACGAGTTCATTTTCTTTGTCTAAGACTATTGTTCCTAAATCACTAGACAATAAAACAGTATTTTCAGAATAAACTCGTTCCTCTAAACCATTATTGGCTTCGTAATCAAAAGGAAATACTACATCGTCTAAAACGGGGATATCTCTAGATAAATCCTCGTCCTTTTGAATAGGTGAATAATTATTAAAATTATTTGGATTTGAGCTAGAAATAACATTATCATTATAAAGCTCAATTGGAGTAACAAGTTCCTGATCACTAAGCCTACATATTTCAGATTCTTCAGCAACACTATCCTCATCATAATCGTCATTATAATAGCATGGAAATGGTTGAACCTCATCTAAACATGTAGTGTTACCAATTCTAACCTCGTCATCTTGATTATGCAAATAACTATCATTATTTTCAAGGGTATTATTGGAAACACTTTATTGGAAATAAAGATTATTTCGAGCAAGTCTTTCGTTTGTCTCTATAGAAAGTTTTCTCAATGGTGCAGTTTGTCTATTCATTTCCGACATAAACCTATTTGTTTGCTCAGTTAACTACTTAAGAGACTCTTCTAAAGATACGGAAGGATCATAAATAGGAACAGAAGGATCATAATAAGGACTAGTTTTCAACAGTTTGATTGTATTGTCCAAAGACGAGGTACTAGCACTATAATAATCCTTATTTTCTTGCTCGTATGACCGGTGTGTGTGGATAGTAATTGGGCTCACCATGGTATGAACCATAACCTTGAAAAGGTTGGCGTTCCCAACTACTATTCCCACCATGGTCATAAAAATGATGATGTCCATATTCAAATTCAGGTCGATACTCATTGTATTGGCTTCTATCATACCAGTTCGACATTCTTAATTGCAAGGGAATTCTACACAATCACAAACAAGGCTGACTCGACCAAATCAAACCTATAAAATCTAGCAAACAACAAGCATGATGGCTCCCTTAGATTGTTTCTAGACCAGCTTCTATCCTTCCAAGAGGCAACTAGGTATAGCTTTAGCAAACCTCGTAGGACGATCCGAATAAAGTAAGTCGAAGAGAAGTAGAAGAAGCTCAGAGGAGCTTTGATACCCCCACCTCTTTGGCAACGCTTCCCTGGGTTACAAGGAGGTTCTAATCGACTTCCAGTAATCTTCCTGAACTTTGAGCTAGGCTAACAAAATACGCAATACGATCCTTTTGAACGACTTTCCAATAAGCTCGTTACCCTATTGGTCTCGTTCTAATCAATATTTTAAGCTTGGGTTCGCGTTCGGTATTGTTTTCCTAAGGCGAGCAAGAAGAGAACGGTGATGAAATCCGAACCCTTATCTTGTATGGCCAGGCCTTGCCCTTTACTAGGAAAATAAATGTCCGTATTCAAAACCTCAAAAGATATGCACCTTAAGGAAGACAGTAACTCGCTGACAGGGGATTCGCGAGTGTTCGGAATCTTACCTCCCGTTCCAGACGGGGGATGAATCGGCTGTAGTCGACTCGGGCCACTGACTCCTGTGTCAGTGTACGAACCCAAGGTGCAGAGACAATATCGTAATTGTCCTCCTTCTCTGCAAGCAGTTTTATAATTAAAGGTACCCTTCCGTAAGGTATATAAAAATAAAAATTAAAAAAATGTCCAGAGTCCAAAAATTCCAAAAGAAAAGAAAAATTACAAAATAATAAAGAAACCCTAATACAATTTTTTTCTTTCTAAAATAAACAAAACCCTAAAAAAAATAAAATAAAAAATAACTAAAATAAATTTGTCTTCTTTTCCGTTCTTTTCGCTTTAATCTTTAGCTCCAAGTCTTTACGAAATCACCAAACTCCTTGGCTCAATTTTTTTTTATTTATGTTCCAAAACCTGTAGACAAAAGACAAATACCCAAAAACGTAAAATAGAACAAAATAATAAAATAAAAATAAATCTAAAACCCTAAAAACAAGTCCGCGTCGGCGGCGCCAAAAATTGATGTGTTTTGTAGTTGTAGTAAAAATGATTCGAACTCTAAGACTTGTGAAGGATTTTTTTAGACTCAAATTAAACTCAACAATTCAAATAAAGTTGTATCAAAAATATAAAGAAAACACCGAGACTCTGGATTCCACCATTGACCAATTAAGTGATAAACTCTAATCAATATTCATACAATTCTTTCTTTTAAAGTGATTATAATATTTTGCCTCTAATAGATTTTTGAAGTAATAATTGTAAACATAAAGCATGAAACATCAAAAGTTTTAAAACCTAGCATGTTCCATCAAAACAATTCACAACTACTCAATAAAAATCAATTTTCCTATATTAGTTCTATGCAAATAATCATATAAAAAATTGCAAAAATAATTAAAATAGAATTATACCACTTTTCATGGAACAATGGCTTCCTCCGTCGCCTTGGCTAAGGGGTTTAGCTCCTCATATGAGAAATATGCTCAAAAGTTGATTTCATTGATCAAATAAGGTGTTTTTATTAAAAAGGACGAGCTGTAGTTACAGAAAGCTTTTTGTAAGGAAAGTAATGGTCACTGAAGGTTTAAAGCGATTACAGTCAGAAACGATAACAGCTTTCTGTAGTTGAATATAAGACTGCTTCTGCGACGGTTCGGTGTGGGTCGAAGTTCTTCGTGTTCTTCAGCAGCAGCAGCAGCAGCAGGTTTTCTTCAACTTTGATTTCTCGGCTTTGTGGTGTTCTAAACTTCCCCTAACTTTCGACACCCCTTCTATATGACCCAACCAACCTATTTATATCAAAAAGACCGATTAAATCTCTCCAAAATCTCTTCCTTTCTCTTCACGGCAAAGTTGCGGCAATTTCTTGATTTAGGATTTCTACGCGTATATGAGCTTTCCTTTTGATTCTAAACTCTTCCTTAGATAGATATCAAGCTTTGGGAATAAAATCTTTCCTTTAGTCTCCCTGAAATTCCTAAAATAATTCATCAAAGACCCAAAACTTCCATCACCTCTGTTTTGCTCTAATTCGATCTCTAGCCAATTTGGGTTAAATCCAAAGACTTTACCAGGCCTGTGTAGTCCTAAGGAGTAAACCCAATCAATTTCAGCCCTTTAATCTCCATAAAAATCGATCAAAACTCCAACCCTAAAATCCGACCGTGAAAACCATTTTTCCCACCAAAACTTTCCTTTTAAACTGTGAAGAAGGTGTCCCCCTATCCAATCCCGGTCTGTGCTTAGCAGCTGCTTGGAAATGGGTTACCCCTTATCCAAAATGAGAGTCCGAATAGCAAATGTCCTCCCAAGTGCCTTTAACAACTTTTCGAGTCAATTTCGCCGCAAAAGCCTATTTCTCCAAAAACACCTACAAAGGGATAAAATACCAAAATTAGTACAAAAATGGGTACTAACAATATACACAATAGAGATGAAAATAGACACATAAATGCGTCTATCAAATACCCCCAAACTTATTATTTGCTAGTCCCGAGAAAATCAAAACTACAAAATAAAATCCTAACTCACTGTCGCAGGCATCGTCGATTGCACTTAGCATGTGCAACAAGCCTTTAAACCCCTAGGTGGCCCTAGTGGCCGAGTTATAGTCTCGGGAGGGTTTACCAGAGGTGTACCCACAAAACCTTTACTCCATACCCTAGCTATATACGCAGAACCTTGGAATGCACTAAAGAATCTCCTTGGTTGGCATACTTATTGATTACGGGAGGAAGTACCCTGATGCGAAATTCCAATTGTTGTATATGAGTTTGCACTCAAGTATACTAAAATTCATATATAAGTGACAGAGCTCTACTCAGATAGTCACACTATGGACATCAATATCCGGAATCAAACAAATCACATGAATAGATTAAGAAGATGGATATAGAAATAGATGGTTGCGAATGGACTTCAATGCCAAGATGAACCTATGACCTAGTGGATTGAGATACTGGTCTGGACTAATATCAACACAACTGGCATATACAAGGGAACCAGTGGTCGACAATCCTAAATCTACATCAACACAGCTGGCATATACAAGGGAACCAGTGGTCGACTTTATAATAAACCTTTATTTATTTTTATTTTTATTTTTTTAACGACATGATTAGATCTTTTGGATCCAAGCGCATGCTTCTTGTCAGCAGATTACATGGTAATTCCCGTGGATCCTGCATTCCACGCTTGTTTTGGCGACGGAGATAGGGAGAACACACACATATTGCTATCCAAGTGTTATTTATTCCGATTGGTCTAATTGGTCTGGTCTGGTCTTTTTTTTTTTTTTTTTTTTCTTTTGTACAACACCAAATCCTCTACCTGACATACATGGAGTAGATGTTCCTCTACCAAATTGAAAATAATCACTTTTACCACCAGATTTCCCAAAATTTGGATTGTAAGTACCAGATCTACCACCATTACCTCTTCCATAAGACCTGAAAGAATTCAATTGAGCAACAAAAGATCGATTTGTAAAATGTTTTGGTTTCCATCACTTACAACTCCTTCTTCACTAAGTAGATTATTATGAAGCTCAATACAAGTAACATGAGGATTTTTATGTTGCATAGAGGTAGCAAAAGGTATGTAATCATAATTAAGAGCAGCTAAAGTAAAAACAACAAGTTCTTTATCGAAAATAATCTCAAGGGCGACAACAAGTTGGTCAGAGAGAGATATGATCTCATTAATCAAAATAGGAATTGATTTCACCTTGTTTGAGTGTTAAGAGCTTAGGTCGTTGCTGAACTGTGTGAGTTGATGAAGACCTAGCAAATCTCTCATCAATGATGATCCAAAGATGATATGAAGTTGTAAATCCAGCAAAGTAAGCCATCACGGGGTCTGAAGCCACATTATAAGATAATTGCATTTGTATCTAACCAATTAGAAGAAAAAGGATTATCAACACCATCGCCTAGATTTCTTTTGAACAAGATAAGAATGACATCCATCAAGAAAATTCATTAATTTTTACTTTTGAATAACACGAAACACAAGATTTTTCCAAGTGGTGAAATAACTTTATTTCAATTTTTTGATAAACAAAAGTTGTTAATTGACTTAAAATAACTCTGGTGATCGAATTAGATGTAGGATTTTCCATTGAATTTAGAGAAGATGAAGAAAACTTACGAATCATAAAACACGGTGAAAAGTAAAGAAAGAAGAAACAACCTGAAATAAAAAGAAAGATCGATTAACATTATATAAGTACATATTTCTTAGTATGATACTATGATATAAGTGGAGTCCGGTTAACGGAGAGAAACGAATTACAGTTTGCATTGACTGACTCAATGTCTTAACAGAAGAACTAACCGACACCAGCTTATATAGCTGAAGTACACAAATACTAACATACACAGATAAGTTGATTGTTAACGTACATTAACACCTAAACCAATCGGAGAAGAGAAAAAAGTATTATACAAATGACCAATAGAAAACATACAACACACAAAGAAATTTAACTAGTTTGAAAACTTTAAGAGGTAACTTAAGGTAAAAAAATGATAGCTATTACATGGGTCCAACAAAATGGGATAAAAAACATCACGTTGTTACCCACCCATAAAGAAAGATATACAACTGTGACATGCCAAGTTGTATTGGTCTTTACAGGGAAATAAGAATCAAAGGACCAATCTCAAACTAATGATGAAGTGGATAATTTGCAGCACCAGAAACTATAAAATGGGGCGCTAAAATGGAGCAGGCAATTATCATTGAGTCTAGATGCAACAATCTTATAAAAGATGTTCAAGGGACAGAAACAACTTGGCATGGCAAGCAAAGTGCCAAAGTCAAGTCAACGTAGAAAGACTTCAAAATGTATTTTTACCTCGTTTAATTTAGGGCTATGACAATTCTACTCATAGTGCAAAAATTATAGGGAGGGGGGTCCAACTGGGAGTAAAAATACTATATTACCCTTTCCAAATAGTAAAACATAAAATCCTATTAACCCTCGACCTATCAGCCCCAAATCATTTCAATTCCAAAATCTAAGATCATCTCCTCTCCTCTCTATATAACCTAACGACTCCTTTTTTCTTCCTCATATTTTCTTTTTTAAACTCAATTCATCATCGTAATCGCCAATTGAAAACTTTAATCGACGATTAACTTTTTCTAAAAACATGGCTCGTATCGAGATACCGGAGAGATTTAGATAACCCTAACCTCGTAGATAAACTCAAAGGAAAGATTTATTCAAGAAGGAAGGAAAAATCAAATCTTGAAGAATTTGAAGAAGATATGGCCCCAATTAGAAAATAAGCAAACTAAAACCCACTACTCTACTTGTTCTTAGTGTTGCATGTGTCGTTTTCATTGTAAATATATATTTGTAATCGAATAATTGCATTTACAGAAATAGGGTCGTCATGGTCGCAAATCATATACCATGACGACTTTTCATATGCATGTTAAAACTATGAAAAATCGTCATGGTATGTGATTTAGAATATGACAACCATCTTTCTGGTTTTTCCTAAAGATGATGACCTAGTTTAGGGTCGTTAGGGTATTATAGAAAAAGATGACTACTTAAAATTGTGATATGACGATCCTTGTGTAAATACTGACGACTCTAGCTCTAAAAAAATACGTCTCTGTCCCAAATCTGCCAAGAGTCGTTATTTTGTAAATATTGAGTCGTCATGGTATAATTCAATGTCGTTATGGTCGAAAAATTTATACCATAACGACTCTAATACTGTCACCATGAATGTTAGTGATTTTTGCGTATTTGTTATTACAGTAAGCTTAAAGAAATTAAGGAAGGGAAACAACATGAAACTTCTCCTCTTTCAAAACCTCCCAGCAACGATAAATTATTGGGGTCTGGTCCATATCGTGGAAAACGTCCGAAAGAGGTACCGTTAGTTATCAAAGATTCTATGCAACAAGGTAACGACCCACCAGCTTCCTCTTTTTATTCCCTCTTCTCTAGAGTCTTCTGGTGATGATGAAGATACGGACGGAGGACATCTCCTGAAAGGAAGTAGTTGTGATAATTAAAAAGGTTCTTCAAGTGGTGAAGTATAATAAGATGGTGATGAAAGTGATGGTGGAGAACAAGGAAAAGAAAAATGTCCCAAATCAACCTAGCGGGAGGCACATTCACCACCCCACACACAAACACACATATCACTTGATGCTGGAATGTCTTCGCGGTGGGAAAGCTATAGAAAAACCTAAATATGAGGAAAAAGTTTTATTTGGATTTCCTAGATCGTCGGCTCGACCATTTATGAGACCATCATAAGAATCTAAAAACTTTGCTTATTATTTGATTAGTTGTTCTCCCTATTTTCCTCTATTTTATATGATCATAAGAATGATGTACGTCTTTTCAGACGCCAATCTTCGTATATAAAAATAGATTACGGAAATTTTAAAATGAATGTCAGTGAGTTAGAGATATTGTAGAAAACTCTGGTTTGTATCCTACTGTACGAAACTCTGTAATTGCATATGACAAGGTCGCGGTATCTTGCTTCTGTGAAAGGTCTTATGGGGAAGTCGATACTTTCCAATTCCTGTTTGGTGAGATGGCATTGACTCCCGATGATGCAGAATGGATTTTAGGGCTCCATGTCGAAGAAAAATCCACTAGAGACAAATTCAAGAAAAACCTTCCTTGAGGTAAAATTAATAAATTTGCCAAGGAGTTATCTGGTCGGGATGCAGAGAAGACTCGGTCCTTGATCGTTATGGAAAAGAGTACTCGAAGAGAGAGTTCAATCTTTGAAATTGAGGGATATGTATGTCGGGTCAACAAAAAAGGAAAAAGAGAATGACCTCTTCTCTGATGTTGAGAAATTTGTTCTACGGCGGTCGCTTATATGTTGTACGTATTAGGGGCTTGTGTATTTCCCGACAACAAAGGAAACATGGTCAGCACCACATATCTTTAAATTTTGCATCTGTTGAAAGAGGTGAGTAAGTACTTGTGGGGACTGCCGCAGTAGTATACTTGAATGGACAACTAAGAAAGACATATAGGGGACAAACTTCGCAAGTGAACGGGAATTTGGCTTTATTCCAGGTAACAAGAGGTGATCATATTTGTTTGTTATATGAATCTTTATTTTTTTCAATCCTTTGGTACGATGAACACTTTTTTTAATTATTTTGAGGTTATTTTGATGTCTGTGTAGGAGTGGATTTACGATCATTTTCCTTCACTGTTCAGGGACAATGAAGACGTCAAAGTGGACAAAAAATGAACCAATGCTAAACCAAGAAGAACCCAATACTTGTTAACTAGGGGTCAAGAGAACGATTAAAAGTCTATGTTGTTGGACATACGAAAAAAAATTGGACAACATGACAGCCCAAGATATAATCTTTGATCCGTATAAAGTAGATAGAGTCGATGGAATACAAGATGTCATATATTATTGTGGCCCTTTGTTTCACCCTACCATATATTCAATGTATGATCTGTTGAGAGTAATAGGACAACCATGGTCATATCCAAGATATAACCGATGAGGATTATGTGGCAAAATTCAAGGTGAAAAGTGAAAAATGAGAGTTTGACAATTCTAAGATTGAGGTGGTTTACGAATCTAAACCGGAAACAAGTTATCAGGATAAAAATATTAACAAGGTGGACATCTCTTTTCGAGAGCATGTGAATGAAGGTTACAAGGCAAAACAGGATACACTGACCGGTACCAAGACTTCTCTCATGGTTGTGTGATACAGATAGATCTTGTTGGCGCTCGCGGGGGGAAGAGCAATTTTAATGCAAATAGAGGGAATAACTGAATATTCTTATAAAGGAAATGTGTTGCTCGGTGGACAAGGAAGATGTGTTGACGTCTAAACAACAAAGTCGGTACATTGATTACTGCACATAAGTTGAAATCCTCGCTGCGAACAAAGTGTTTCCTAATTTGAGTCGTCAAAATAAGAGGCCCCGAGAAAGTTCTAGCCAAGTAATTGAAGAAGGTGAAGGAATTCAACGAGATGATGAACCGGGTGAAGGAAGACAAGGAGATGATGAACTAGGCGAAGGAACACAACAAGATGCTCAACAAGGTTGTAGAAGTCAAAGACTTTCTAAGCGAGGCCAGGGATCAGCCAGTCAAATATTTCCCAGAGCCGTCATGGTAAAATTTAGGAGAGTGAGGACTATTACTCTTAAAAGTTAAAAAATATTTCCCAGAGCAAGAGTCATCATGGTAAAATTTAGCAGTGTAACGACTCTTACTTTGGCAGATAAGAGTCATCAGTGTAGATGTTAATAGCCGATGCGATCCTAACTCACCAAAACATCCAAGAAAAACCAAAAATTTAGTATCTAGGGTCATCATGGTTTATAGATATCAACAATAACGACCCCAACTAACCAAATAATAACACCAATGAGTCATTATGGTATATGTTTTTAGCCGTTAACCGGTGCAACTCTACTACTCCAAAAACATCCAGGAAAAACCAAAAAATTGTCATAAAGGGTCGACATGGTATAAAGGTATCGGGCATGACGATTCCATGTCACCAAATAATGGCACGTACGAGTCGTCATGGTATATAGGTAAGGTCAATGACGACTTCACTTCTGAAAGTGACGACTCTCGTTCTACATGACGACTCCCTTTTCAAACCATAACGACAAATTTAAAGTTGCTTTGGAAAGACAAGAAAAATTGATTTCATTAAGATAATGACATTACGTCAGCATAAAGATTTTTTTATCTAAAATGCAACATTGGTGGAGTACATTGGTATTCAACGGAAAACCTAGCTACATTTTGCAAAATAATTTCAAAATATTAAGTTTTTTTTGAAGAGATGAGATAGGGAAACTTTTGGAGGTCATAAACAACAGTGCAACCAACTTGAAACAGCTATAAAAATGCTGAATGAAATTGAAGAAGTCGGACCTTTAAGTCGAGAGCAATTTGCAGAAAGATTAGAACCTGAAATAAAACTCAAGAATTTGAAGATGGTGGAGAAGAGAAAAATAATGCAAAGGGAAAAAGTTCAGTTTCATCTTGAGGGGGATAAAAACATAAGATATTATCATAAGATAGCGAGCTTAAGAAGGAAAGCTAATACTATTGTTAAGCTGGTAGTGGATGGAGCCGACTGTTTTGATCAAAATGTAATCTAGCACCAAATGCAGGAGTATTACCACAATCTTTTCAAGGAAAATCATCAATATGCACCTGATTTTGCCAACTTCGAATTCCAGAGTGTATATGTTGAAGATAATGCTATGCTGGAGGCTGATTTTGGTGAAGAGGAAGTCTACAAAGTCATCAAACATTTTGGAAAAAATAAAGCTCCTGGTCCAGATGGGATGATAATGGAATTCTACGCAGCCTGTTGGGACATAATCAAGATTGACTTGCTTTCTGTTTTGCAGGAATTCCACATTGTTGAGTCTCTCAACTGGAGACTAAATTGCTCTTTTATAACATTAGTGCCAAAGAAAGAGGACTCATCTACTCCAAAAGATTTCAGACCACTTGGACTCATTGGAAGTGTATATAAGATAATTGCAAAGCTTCTAACAGAGAGACTTAAACGGGTAATTCCTAAACTCCTATCTGATTATCAAAGTGCATTTATAAAGGATAAACATATACTTGATGGGGTGTTGATTGCAAGTGAATGCGTAAATGCTAAATTAAAACAAAAGTTACCAGGTATTTTGTGCAAAATAGATATGGAAAAGGCCTTCGATAATGTAAGGTGGGCCTCACTCTTCAAGATTCTAGAAAGACATGGTTTTACTAGAAAATGGAGAATGTGGATTCAATTGTGCGTATCTTCTGCAAACCTTTCTGTGTTGGTGAACGGGAGCTCCTCTGAAAAATTCAAACCAACTAAAGGTTTGAGGCAAGGGGATCCAATTTCCCCTTTCCTTTTCCTTTTAGCTGAAATCTTAACAAAGCTACTTCAACAAGATAGAGCTAGAGGAAGAATGAAAGGCTTCTATGTATCACAAGGAGGTGAAATGGTTACTTATCTGCAATTTCCAGATGATACAATAATTTTCTTAAATGCAGATGTGCAAGAGGTCAGATATCTGGGAGTGATTTTGATGATGTTTGAAGTTTTTACTGGGCTAAAATTGAACATGGAGAAAAGTACTATGACCAGTATTGGGGCTGATAACATGATCCAGATGTTAGCCGAAGAGTTGGGATGCAAGACGGAGCCACTTCCAATCAGGTATTTGGGTCTCCCACTTGGCGCTACATTGGGGTCTTACTCTGTTTGGGAGTATGTATTGGATAGGATGGAGCAAAAATTGGCAATATGGAAGACCAAATATCTTAATAAAGCTGGAAGACTTACTCTCATCATGAGCACACTAGCTGCCTTACCAACCTATTATATGTCTATTTTAACTCTACCAGCACAAGTGGAGAAGAAAATGATTAACATTATGAGAAGATTCTACTGGGGAACTAAAAGAATAAACTGAAAATGTGTTGGGTCTCATGGGACAAGATGAACAAGTCAAAGAGAAATGGTGGTCTAGGCTTAAAATGATTAAGAAATGTAAATAGAACTCCTATCCAAGTGGATTTGGAGATACTGTAAGGAAAAGAAGCCATTCTGGAGAAGAATAGTGCAACAACGAACAAGTGGCAAGGAAGACAATCTCATTCCAGTTGACATGAATATACCGCAAGGGAGGGGATTATGGAAAGGTATGCTGAACTCAAAGAAACTTGTAAAGGAAAATATGACTAAATCCCATTGGAAACGGAAAAAGTTTGTATTTTTTGCATGACAACTGGTTAGGGGTAGGATCGCTAAAAGAGTCATTTCCAGAAATTTACAAGAAAACGGGGTCAAAATGGTGCAACATTTAGGAGTGTGTGGATAAACAAAATAATTGGCAATTGCAGATCTGTGTGTTATCATCTGTGGTATAAGGAATGATTATTTTTGTTTAATGAGAAGTCTTGGGACACCACCATCCTTTACTACGGAGGAGGATGCAGCGCATTTCTTTGGTGAAACAGATGGTAAGTTCTCAAACAGAAAATGCTATGAAATGTTAAGTGCACAGTTGAATGTGGAAGCTACAGATTTTGCTAAGTTCGTTTTGCACAAAGAGATTCCGCCTAAAGTTTCTATCCTCCTATGGTCAGTGTTTCATAACTCTCTTCCTACGTTGTCTAATCTACAACATAGAAATATACAGATCCCCGACATAATATGCAAGATGTGTTCGAAAGAAAATGAAGATACAGATAATATATGGTTGCATTGCGAATTCGCTAGGGAAGTGTGGATGTACTTTATAAAAGCCTTCAAGATATCTTGGTGTATGCAAAATAACTTGCTTCTTAACTTTGAAGCTTGGAGACAAAATGTATTAACTGGCAGAAACAAGAAATTATGGGAATGGATTCCTTATGCAATCCTCATGGGTTCTCTGGAAAGAGAGTAATGCAAGAACATTTGGAGGGAGGAAGAAAGATAGCGATGAAATAATTTTGGAGGTTAAGGCTCTTCTCATTCTCTGGGCTTCTTCTTTAGAACTTTTCAAGTTTATACCTGTAAGCATCATTCTCAATAATTCGGAAGCTGTTGTATGTTAGAGTCTGTCATGTTGTAACTTTCGCATATGATGGTTGTAAGTTTTCATTTTTCATCAATACAATATCAACCTTTTCGTCAAAAAAAATATAAAAAAATAATGACATTACATCAATCTCACATTACAAAAGAGTTAGTATGCGCATTATTGAATCTCACAAATTAATATATTGTCAATGTACCTCTGTGCACGATGGTACAACACCGCATATTCCTTGTGGTGAATGAAATTTCTTTCCCCATGTCTTATTCGCCATAGAACATTAAACAAACCGAACTGAAATTTGAAAAGACGAGGGTACCCAAATACACCACAATCTTTAAATTATCCACCAATAAGTCCTCTTACCGAAAGTGATTTTCTATGGACAAAGTCGAGACAATACGACAAATCGGTATTCACACTTTGTGTGATCATCTATGGATACAAGATCGACACAATACAACAATCAAAGTGTGATTACTTGATAATAGGTTCGGACTTAACCAAACTCTATAGGATCACTATCAAGTAATACAGAGTTAACATTTGTGTATTTTACTTTTAATTATAATAAACAATTATAATTACGGAAATATAAAAGTAAAAGACACAACAAGATTTCATTAACGAGGAAACCGCAAATGCAGAAAAACCCCGGGACCAAGTCCAGAATTGAATACTCTCAGAACATTCATTCGACAATTATACATCGGTCTCAACAGACATGTTCAATTCATGAATCCTAGAGTATTCGTAAATCATACTCGACTCAGCAACACAAAGACTCATCGTCTCATCAAGTCAACAACTGACTAATTAAATACACGTCTGCCTTGCAGAATCCACAATCACGAGACATCAATCGTGTCACATGGGGGATATTAACTAGGGTTTTGGTCTGGCGGCCTACGGCACGTGTGTTCACCCACGATGAGAATTTGACTAAGGCGTGCAAGCGGTTAAAGGAGTTAACGAAGTAGTGGGTGGACAATCAACCAAGTCTCCGCACAATGAGTAACTGGTTTTAACACAATTTCCACTTTCCCACTCTTTGACTCCAGCAACCGTCACACTTACTGGGATCAATGTGTCTACTATTTCTTGCAATATAAATAAGTCTCTGAACCCATGATTGAAACAACAGAACAAGAACTCAGCGTCTGAGCAATTACTCTCAATAGAGCAAATTCAATCATCAGAACTTATTTTCCTCATGCAAAATACACAAAACATTCACAATCCTTGATCATCATTGATCTCACACACTACTCAGCTTCCCTCCTACAGATCGACCATCTCTCTTATGACCGAATTGACTCTAGAACGGCCATTGTCTTGGTTTAGGTCGGAGTCTTACAGATTGATCTCTCGAATTCAAGCACTCCCTTTACAGTGAATCTGTTTGTAAAAGGTTAAAGCAATTTGCTCGGTTCAAGGAGTTTCCTCCGCACGGTCGTCTCTTCACTTCCTAAAAAACCAGCAAATCGTTTTCTCCCATCAACAGATTGGCGACCATAGTGGGAGATTAATATCTCGGTTGTAATACAAATTTTCTCAAGATGGTCGATTATGGGGAGTTCTCAGAAGCATTCAATCTCAATTTATCATCTCCCAATACCGACGAATTTCTTCTAATTACTACTAAACTCAGCTGGCATGGTCAAGCTCCCTTAGAAGCTATGAATGCTCAAATCTCAGCCACTATTGTTGATCTGATTAAAATTATAAATGATGTGGTAACAAATCAAGCAGAAATTGTCAAGATACAGAATGAGGTGTTCGCCCTTTTGAAAGTTCTTACAGATCAGTTATCGACGAAACCAACATATGATCGCTCTAAGAAGAATGCTGCTGATAATCCTTCCTATGTTATCACTGGTGTTGATTTCTCTTCTAAGATCCATACCTCCACCAGTGAATATGAAGACAAAGTTTACACTCATGTTAAGCGTAGAAGGCTCCACCAATCTAACTTGGACGTTCGTAAAAGCTCAGAACAATTCTCACAAACTCATAACGAAGACCCATCCGTTTTAGCACGCTTTAAGCAAGACTCTTATGATGAAAGGATAATTCCATTTTATAAATCCCTTTTGGAGGATTTACATTCTCGGATCGTAGACGTAGCAACTGACCGATCGGTTGTTGCTCTACTCATCCAATCCGAGCCATTCCAGAATAAAGAAGTTTGCAAAGGTATAAGGAAAAATGGGTATTCTTCTAATCCGAAGCTCAACCTCCATCCTTCCATGAACGTTGTTACTAAAAAAAAAAAAAACGAGGCATAACAACATAGGCATGCTTCTCCAGTATCCCAGGCTCTTCCATGAAGGAAGGATAATAAAACCCGAAATGCACAAATATCGACTCAGCGTCAACAAAATGACCAGACAGACCCAGAACTACCTCTTCCCATTTAAAAAGTGATCGAGTTGCTAGAAGTATGGATCCAAAATGATGCAATCAAATTGTCATCCGTCAGGAAAAAGCCGACTGAAGAAGAAATGGAGAATCCTCGTTATTGTCGCTTTTATAGGTTCGTCAATCATCCAACAAGCGACTGCAAGGTTTTGAAGCGCATCTCTAAGGAAAAGGTCGAGTCAGGAGAACTTAACCTGGGGACTGAAGGGGTGCACAAGGATCCTCTCTCAGTCAGGACTTCTTCTCTCTGAACAACCTATCAAAGAAGCAGTTCAATCCTTGGTCGAACATACATGTGAATTTCTCTATCTGTCGAAGGCATAAAGGAAAGACATGTTCACAACACTGAATCACATCGTGTCAGGGAGACGACTGTCCATTTTCGAAAATACTCCATGGGCCTTCAGCCACAGACAAGGAGATGCACGACCGTGGATTGCTTACCATAGTCGATCTCAAAGGAAACGAATTTGGAAGAACGTTGATCCGCCATCAACATAATTCCACTGAAGACTCTCAGAGCCGCAGGCATCACTCGAAAAGAAGCTACTCATGTTCCCATCTCAATCAAGAATCATGACGGAACGCTCAGAGATGCTTATGGCTATACGCTCAACCTAGACAGAAGCCAAGTTTTTCCTAGTCAAGGAAGATCCAGGATATGACATGATCTTCGGAAAAATATGGATCCATGCTGAAAAGATGGCTACTGACAAAACGCCTTTGGTTTCACATCTCTTCAACGAAGAAGGTTCGATCCAGAGGATTTGGTGAGCGCTCCATCGTCATGACACTGGGAGGAATTTCCGACGAGGTTGAAACAAGAACCTGAAGAAGGTGCATTGACATTTCTCAAAATATTATGTGCTCAGGCAAGTCCCATTCCTCCTATGTCCATATCAAATATTCTCCTACATGCTCTCCTAGCATGGGGACTCAATTCTGTTAAAAACTTAGCTGTTGCAAGACGTCATGAATGGACATCTTCACCACAACAATATTTTACCAAGTGGCCGCACCTCTTCGAATCGAGCATCTCACTGGAATGTTCATTTTAGAGACGATATGCAATCATGACAAGGAATATCTTGGATATACTCTTGTTCCGTATTCAGGAATGTCCACCGCCGAATTATGGAAAAGTGCTAAAGCCCGTACAAGCATGAAATCTCACACGTTAGAGGACGAATGAAGGAAAATCCGAACACAAGATATTCATGGCCAAGACGATCATGCCTAAAACGTTCTCTTAAGGGATCTAATGCTTTGACCCTCAAGCATCCGAAGTTTGAGGCAGGATTTTCTTAATTTATTCTTGTTTTGATCAATCCCTCCAAAACATATGCAATACTTGCATTTAGTAATTGAATTTCTTTCAGCAATCAACATCAGTTTATTTAAATGAAAATCTTGATCGAACCAAAAGAAAATCTCTACAACTGTCAATCGCCTACTTTTCCAAGGCCAACTGAAAATCAAAAACCGCTCATCTCTCGGTGCCTTATTCTTAGAAGTCTCCAAATTTTACTCCCAATCAAAGAGTACACCTGGCACCTCTAGCTTCAGCACGAGTATTATTAACGGCACACTGATTCAACACCAAGACGATCAACATAGTTGAATTACAATCGATAAGTCTTCACTATCCCTATGAAAAGACTTCTGAAGCAGATGCAATATCATTTATCCATGGATGGCACAAACTCCTTCAACATATATCTTTCTGTTAAGCAGATGAACACCTCTGGGATGCACTTGGGCACTTGATCTTGTTAAAAAGATCAATTCATATCAATTTCAATAAATGTGTTCCACATAACAAGTCATGGCAACCTGATAAGATTCCATGTAACGTCATCAACGGAACCTCTCTACGTCATAAACCTTGCACGACTAAGGAACTTCTTCTCCTCACTGATCACACCCAGAATGGAGATTGCCGCTGCTATCTGCCGCAACAACATCGATTCCCTGACAAGGCACTTCACCGTAAAGGTTCGGGAGAATTTGGGTTAAACCCCCAGTACACCCTCATCTTAGGGACGCTCATCTCATCAATTAGTTCGTGAATGTAAAGGCTCACTGGATGGAGGAATAAAGACTATGTCGATAATCATGGTTCTAGCCTTTTCGGTCTCTGAAGCAACTCCAGCCATGGTCTCAGCATCAACAAGGATCTCTAGAGAAACTCCATCCACGGTCTCAACACCAACAAATATTTCTGAAGCGAAATCAGTCGTGGTCTCAACATCAACAACAGTCTTAGGAACAACATCTCGCGACCGGCTTCATCAACTATCCATTTTATGAAGTGTTACTCAATGGATCAGACTTCTACAAATAGTAATGATTCATGTTAACATGAAAGTCTTCCCAAAGCTTGCACGACGGGCGGGCACAATCCAAAGTCTTCTATAAGATGTTCTCATCACCTCTACAAATGAGATACAACACACTTCAGGACATGGATTTACAAAAACGTACCAATGGGTGAGGAATGGGACAATGCTTCCTTAACGAAAGATGTTCGTCTATCCCTCTTCTACAACGTACCAAAAGGGAACATCAAATGGACATACGAGCAGAAGATATGGCTTCTACACTCAGGTTTATGAATCTGAAAATTTGCACGGGATCATAAGTTACGAATGTGCATGCATCATTGAGTGCCCTAGACATCTCCAAATTGAAAGATTATTTTTGCGTATGATTCCTCAGTATCTTATCTTCGAAAGTTGGGGTCAAACATCGAATTCCGACATTGTATGAAGTTTCAATGGCTTCCAGGGTGGACGACGAGCAAGCAGAAATTTCTAGACGGGATTCATGACACTCACAGTCGATCGGCGTCCACCTAGGAATTTTAAAAAAATCCTTACACCTCAATATTTCCACCTTTCTACAAATAAGAAAGAATAAAGAGAATAAACGAAAAGGAGAGCCCACCAATGCATGCTGGGGACTGACAACCATAATATTGCACATCTCTCCATGACGGCTTCAGAAGTTTCGAAGATGACATTTCCATAAATGGTCAATTCGTGAGCATGGTAGACGCGAGCATATACCATAATTGTCAGAGCATGGATATACTAACAACATCTGTCATGAAACACTCCAGACGCAAGCAAATGAATGTTTTTGAAGCAAGCTCGTCTGTCGAAATTTTACACTGTTTTGCACAAAACAGCAACTTGGAAAAATTGGTGAAAGATCTAAGGACGGGTCATATACAGTTCTATTTGGAGGTTCGCTTCAACATGTTCAAGATTCACAGTAATTGTTTAGAAGAAGAATCGTTCAGGCATATGGACGTTCGTATACTTCAGACAAGCAAGGTTTCTTATATTCATGGAGCAGAAATACTGGAACAACGTCAACTCGGGCTTCAGTCACTTCAAATGTATCCAAAAGTAACATCTTCACGAACCTGAGATGTAGAGACAGTCGCATCACCATTTTGGTTCACAAGATTTCTCATGTCACCATTATCAGTTTCATCATCCTCTATTTCGTCGTTTCACACATGATGTGACGATTATATGAATTGGAGTGCTTCAAATATGGAATTCAAAGGGCAACCACCAAATTCAGAATGTAAGTGATTAACATCATCAACATCATTCATCAAGCGCTCAATACACAAGAAAATGTCTAAAGACGCAAAAGGGGCGTTTTGCAACAAGCTCGTCTGAGACGATTTTACACTACCATGCACAAAGAGACAATCTGGGAGCAATTGGTGAAGAATCTAGAAATGGATCATATGTCATTCTCTTCGTATGAATGTCGTCTACAACATATCCAAAATTTATAGCAATTGGATGAATGAGAAAAAAGATGTGGCTGAAGCATCAAACAACATGACAGCTGAAAAATTCTTGAAGACTTCCTGAAAGTTTACTGTTTTATCGATTTCAACCCTTAAACGATCTCAAACCTCAAAAATATTCTTTGATAAAGATAGTAAATTTCCAGAGCATCAAAAAGTTGGGGTATATCGTGAAAAAACGAACATCGTATGAAGATTCTACAGCATTTTCAACCAAGACCTAACTTTTGAATCTTCTAATGACGAATTATGACGAAATTCCTCATTCATCCACATGGATCTTCATCAATTCAATCATCAAGTGAAGATTTCATGTAGCTATCAAGATGATTCAACGTGAAGACTTATTTGGATCCTCCACAAGTCATTTGTGGATTCAGAACATCGACGAAAACAATTCCACCGCAGTTGGTGATACATATTGGTGCTTCGAAGACCAACAACTTGGTGGGACAATGATTTTCTCTTTCAAGCAGTAGGCCCGTGAATCCTAAACCGACCAAGATTGAGCGTTCCACCACCCAAATCAACGGTGCCATACCAATTTATGCTCGCCAGACGAGGCTCTATCATGATACTGGGATCTTCATTCAAGCAACAACTTGCTCGTACGTGACATCATTGGAACAAATTAAAAATCCGGTAACACTCTTTTACGACTAAGTTCAATTACTTATTTCGTTTATGGCTAAAAAATCACCATCCAGTGCTGACTGAGGATTTTTGACAAAGGCTAAAATCGTAAAGTCATAACCTTGCATATTCCTGATCCAATAATCAGACAAGTATTGAGACTCATGTCTCTCATTTAAGCATGAAAACTCATGACACGATGATCTCTGACTGAGTGTATTACCTCTCAGATCATCCATAGGAACATCTGACTGAGTGTATTGCCTCTCAGAGCATACATGAATATGCAGTCTCTCAATTGAGACCACGTCATATTTCATCAATACTGAACAATTTAAGTAATCACTTTTATATAGAATCGAACGATTGGACGGCTCCTAGACAGCTTGCCAGCTAGTATAGAGCGATAACTTCTTCAGGATGTAACAATGTTTTCCCTGACTATATAAAAGACATATGTATAGAATCTTAACGATTGGACAGCTCCTAGACAGATTGCCTGCTAGTGTAGAGCGATCACGTCTTCAGGATGTAACAATGTTTTCCCTGACTGTACAGAATAAATATGATGCCTCGATTAGCTCATATCGCTCAATTCTCGAATAATTGTAATGCTCCTAGACAACGTGCTAGTATAGAGCCATCAATTAATTATTTCTAGTCGCTAGATTCATCAATTGAATTCCTAGAAAACATTCTACGTTCTTCATAATATTTCGTTATTTCAATTCATGGCTCTTCCTAGCAGAATTTCATGGGTTAGTAATAAATATTCAACGTACGGGCATCTGAGCCACCATCGAGTAAACCCCTAGAAAATGGTGCAAGTGTACTCATCAATAATGCACTAACGAGCACCTGAATGCACGAACGAGCATTCAAAAATACGAAGGAATGAGGAAACCTATGCAAAATAGGGAAGAAAATAATAATAATAAAATATTAATTAAGGGGCCTAGAGGACCGGGCCCACCGGCCGGACGGACATGCCACCGTGGCCGGTCCCACGCCTCTTCCTTTTCTTTATCTTATTTTATTATTTTCCTTGATCTCATGAAAACTCCTTCATTTGAGCAAAACTCCCCAGTTTCATGATATTTCCTTCACATCATGGAATTAATATAAAATTAGGAAAGGTGTCGCGGGATCGGGCCTACTAGCCAGACAGCCATGCCCTAGCCATGGCAGGTCCAACACATTGTGATTTCTTATTTTATTATTATTATCTTCATCTCATGAAAACTCTTTCATTTCAACAAACTCCTCAGTTTCATGATATTTCCTTCACATCATGGAAATAATATAAAATTAGGAAAGGTGTCGCGGAGGGCCTACTAGCCGGCCGTCCATGCCCTAGCCGTGGCCGGTCCCACACCTTGTGATTTCTTATTTTATTATTATTTCCTTCATCTCATGAAAACTCCTTCGTTTCAAAAAACTCCTCAGTTTAATGATATTTCCTTCACATCATGGAAATAATATAAAATTAGAAAAAGTGTCATTGGACCGGGCCTACTAGCCATCCGGCGATGCCCTAGCCGTGGACGGTCCCACACCTTGTAATCCCTTATTTTATTATTATTTCCTTCATCTTATGAAGTTCCTCAGTTTGAGCAAAATCCTGATTTCTTCATATTTTCTCGAATGTTGCTCAACGCGCACCAGAAAATATCGAAATTCTCAGGACTGAGACACAGACACTATGGTGACATGGGAATGCTACCTTGACCGACCAGGGTCGGCCCTTTGGCTTGCAGGAAGCCGGTCCTACATATTTTCATAATTTGACCTAATTTGTTCATATTAGGTTCAAACTCTTCCAAGCAGCCTGGACTTTCATCTAACGATCGTCAGTCGGTCCCATGACCTCCAAGGCCAGTTCCATGACCCCTTGGTTGGTCCCTCACTTCTTCATAATTAGGTTTTATCACCTAATGCTCAAACGAGCACTATTTCAATAAATGATTAAACCAGCATTTAATCATCCTTTCATCAACTGGTTTTCAAAGGACTTTGGTGTTTGCTCATTCGAGCATTTTGGGAACTACATGGCCGACCCATCATCCCATGTAGCCGGTCCCTCTTTCACTCAGTGGTTGATTTTCAATAAATCATCAATTGATCAACAGTTGATCAAAATTAGGGTTTCGAATCCAGTGCTCGGCAATTTATAATTCTGAGTAGGTTCAAACACTAGTAATTTTATGTTGATCCCGCAATCAACATTTTAATCAATTATATTCGGTCCAGTTGTCAGTATCTTGAATTAATATTTTATTTGGTCACGTTACCAATAATTCATCAGACGAGCAATATTTGCTCAAACTAGGAATATTGGTTCACCTATCAATATTCTTCATCAAATGAGCAATATTTGCTCACTTTAACTATTAACATTCATTCGACAATTATACATATGTCTTAACAGACATGTTCAATTCATGAATCCTAAAGCATTCGTAAATCATGCTCGACTCAGCAACACAAAGACTCATCGTCTCATCAAGTCAACAACTGACTAATTAAATACACGTCTGCCTTACAGACTCCACAATCACGAGACATTAATCGTGTCATATGGGGGATATTAACTAGGGTTTTGGTCTGGCGGCCTACGACACGTGTGTTCACCCACGATGAGAATGTGACTAAGTCGTGCAAACGGTTAAAGGAGTTAACGAATAAGTGGGTGGACAATCAACCAAGTCTCCACACGATGAGTAACTGGTTTTAATACGATTTCCACTTTCCCACTCTTTTACTCCAGCAACCGTCACACTTACTGGGATCAATGTGTCTACTATTTCTTGCAATATAAATAAGTCTCCGAACCCATGATTGAACAACAGAACAAGAACTCAGCGTCTGAGCAATTACTCTCAACAGAGCAAATTCAATCATCATAACTTATTTTCCTCACGCAGAATACATAACACATTCACAATCCTTTATCATCATTGATCTCACACACTACTCAGCTTCCCTCCTACAGATCGACTCATCTCTCTTGTGACCGAATTGACTCAGGAACAGCTATTGTCTTGGTTTAGGCCGAAGTTTTACAGATTGATCTCTCGAATTCAAGCACTCCCTTTGCTGTGCATCTTTTTGCAAAAGGTTAAAGTAATTAGCTCGGTTTGAGGAGTTTCCTCCACACGGTCGTCTCTTCACTTCCTAAAAAACCAGCAAATCGTTTTCTTCCATCAACAAAAGTATGTTGACATCTTTTCTTTGTAAATCCTCTTTTATATTTACAATCTTGGAATCGATTATACCACACTTCCAAATAGGTTTAGAATTGGTTCATCTGTATTCCAAGACAACAATATGATTGATCAAATATCAACACACAAACATGATTTCAATCGGTTTTACCAATCATTAGGATCGGTTCCACCTTAATATGGATTACTTGTGATCGAACACACAAGTTACCAGGACCGGTTACATCAGTTATTAGGATCATTTACGTCAATTACCAGGACCGGTTACCATATACTCATGGTATTGCTTGTTATCGGTCACACCAGTTACCCGAATCGGTTACATCAATTACCAGGACCGGTTACACCAATTACAAGGATCGATTACAAAACTCTTCTGTGATCGGTCACACCATTTACTAGGATCGGTCACACCAATACAAATATCGAACATACCATCTCACGTGATTACTAGGATCGGTTACACTAATTAATAAACACCAGTCATACCAAATCATAAGTCAGGCACTGTGATTAGTTATACCAAGATAGATAACAAGTTATGATCGGTTATACTAACTCACACATATTGGTAATCCAAAGATATGCAATGAATAACAATACCAATAAGTCTAGCGATTTCCCTTTCGATTCATAAAACAAGTTCATGAATGTACTTCCTTTAAACAAATGTAAACATTGTTTCCAAGGATGAAATATTCACCTTTACCCATACACATAATCATAATAGCATTCATACGATTGTGTCGATGTCATATATATGAAGTTCAAAAGATAAGCGTTATACTTCGTATCTTAATTCCTTAACACTATGATCATATGATCATGTCTCACTACTAGAGTATAATCATTCACAGCTTCACAGTTATGTTTTCAATATAGCACGACTTGAAAGATATGTTAGGAATGAAACAGTTCAAGTCAATATTACTAACCTCAAGAGGAAGGATGATGTCGTCGTTGTAGCTCGTTACTTCTTCACATTCTTCAGGTCTTCGAGTAATACTTGTATGTCTCATAATCCTAGACTTTATAGTCTAACCTATACGAAGTTGTCTCTAGTACATAATCAAGCGACTCTTAGATGAGTTTTGATTCACTAAAATATGACAACCAAACTTGACATACCAACGCTTGGTGGGTTCAACCGAGCTATGCTCTAACAAAATTAATGAATTAAATGTTAGTATTTGATAGGATTATGGGAAACCCTATATGTGATAACCGCAATCGCACGGAGTCTAACTAGTAGACAGAGACAAGTACGGGTCGAACCCACTAGGAGCGGTGGAAATTACTGTAACTAATATCTCTAATAAATTAACCAGGAACAATGTTTTTTAGATTTTTAACAATGAAAATGAAATAATAAAACGTAACCAAAGATGTGAGAGTGTTAAGGTTCCGGGAATCCGTTGTAGGTAATTTATTTGTATTCAATCACAAAGATCTCTAATTTACTCATGTAAAATAGCAAACCTAGCTACTAGTACACAGAAGATATTTCATTAATAATCATCGACTAGAATCATCATTATCAAAATGGTAGTTTGTTCTCACCTTAATGTAGAATTCTTAAGCACTAGATATACATGGCATAAATAGTCAAATGAAATTCATAATTCAATTATTAGAGAGGTTCAACGAATTTTTCTACTAATTCAACTATGGACTATACATGGCATAAAACATAAAAAAATATAGCTAGAAGGTAAAGCATTGATAGAGAGACAAATCATTAACATTATGTTCAATTGGTAGAAAACCCTTGTTTGAGAACCCAAATAAATCAACCTACAAGTTCATCCTCTCACCCTAACATGGATCTAGCTAGCCATGGCTTTCTCAAAAAACCATGAAACAAATGTAAATAAGAACGACAAGCTAATCAAAAAGGATGAAACTGCAAACCCTAGTTTCCTCTGTTCGGTTCCGTAGCCGCTCTTCGCCTTGTCTCCGTTCCCCCCTACTCTTTCTGTTTCTCCAGGTATGTATATCTCATGCGAGTCCAAAGGTCCAAGTAATGAAAGAACTCTTAGCAATTGCCAGGCCCTGTCCAACTACATGTCCACACGTCACTTTCTGAACCTCGTCTCTCTGAGCACTACATTTACTCAGCTGACCAAGCTCCATTCCCTGACCTTCCAAATTCCGGCCATAATCCATTTTCTTTTCTTTATTTCGTAGACACACATCTTCTCGGACCCACCAATTGAACTAGCCATCGATCACAACAGCTGAACCAAGCTTGGCCACAGCAACATTTTCCAATTCTCTGCCCCGCTAAACATCTTCGTCCACCGTCCATCTACATCTCAAAGACCGGTAACACGAGCAACACCGTTGCCTGGCGCCTGCAATTCCTTCAGCCATCAAAACACTCAAACTCTGAATACAACAGCGCCTTTCATCTTCACAGCTCTGTTCATAGCCATGAACATGACTGACTGCAGCCATCTCCGCCAACTGCCCTTCTTCCTGTTCAGCTATACAATTCAGCAACCACATCTCCTATTTTCCCTGGTCATCTACATTTCTCGACGCTCATGGAGACATGATAGCAACATCTCATAGCCGAGATACACCACAGACTCAAATAGACTCGAGCACACAGCTGTAGTTACAAAGTTGCTTACTCCGTCGACTGCATAGCTCAACCAGAGCATGGTCACGACAAACTCAGTGACCATCTCAGTTTCGTCAATCGGCATCTCCCAAAATCAGAACCAGTCGATCCTCAACCCTGCATGAGAATTCAGATAACTTACAGACCATATCTTCACATTTTCCATCTTTCTTCGCTGCGAATCTTTCACCAGCGAAGCTAACTGTTCCATTACCACTACACTCTCTTCTCAGTCGATCCCTCCATTACAGACTCTTGCTGGGGTTCTTCTCCATTCCTGGGCTGCAAGTCTCCCAACCATCTCAATCTTCATTATCCAACATGGCAGCAACACCAGCTGTCTGTACGTCTCCGACAGCAACAACTCCTCTATCGTCCGAAATTAACTCAGCCGTATTTGGGTGAAACCCATTGGTACTTGGCTGATTCGAGGCTCACTTCATCTCCATTACGTCTGTTTATCTGTAGACAAGCTCCATCAGTTGCTATTCCAACCATCTTGAAGTTCTGATGTTGCCAGTCGAAATAGGAAGGAAACGACTATATCATCTTTGATGTTGCACCATGAAAGTGAAAACATTAATAAAATTACCACCTGCTTGAGACTTTATTTTGTCCGGATGAAATGAGATGTGGTGGAGAATGCGGACATGTGGCATATATTTAATCTTTAGTGGAGTCCATCTGCTAGCTTAACATTTCTTCGCTGCCTTGTATGATTTTGGTTGCCAAGTGGCTGATGTTGGTGCCGTGACTTGTAATATTGGTGATTTTCGGCTCAAACGTCATCTTTAGTTGTTTATTCCGTTGACGATCGAATTCTCATGTACTTTCTATAAAAGCACTAAAAAGATATTATTAGTTAAAATATCGAGTTCTAACTAATATAAATATGGATATAAAATGTAGCATTTATGTGCTTATCAGTATTCAAAAATAAAATTATAAGAAAGGTACAAAATATATTAGAAGTTAGTATGTTACTCACTTCTTCAGGAAGAGGAGCTTGGGGATGATTGTCGTTTACCATTTTTCTAACTTTGACGAACTCCCAAATCGAACATTTGATGTAGTTGAATCGAAACGCTAAGTCTCTCCATTCTCAGTTTTTGGGATTCGCGGTGTGCTCGTAAAAGAACTATTTGTATCTCTCCCAGAACATTTGAATAAATTTCATCCGAAAGTTCATGGAACACCTCAATGAAATATTTAAGGAGGTCTATATATATATTCATTTGGTTCCATTGTCGTTGATGTCTCACTTTAAAAAAGAAACAAATTAAGTTGTGAAAGATACAGAAACAACGAAAACTAAAGATATGTGGTCATTTTTCTACAGAAGTGGGATTGTATTATATAGAAGAAACCCTACGGTCATATTTTTTGAAGTCAACATTGCAGTCGTCACGGTCCTAAACTATAAACCATGAAGATTCTGGCAGAGCTAAAGTTGAGTTTAATTCGAAAAATAAGCATATGAGTC
Organism: Papaver atlanticum; assembly: GCA_023531105.1. Lineage (NCBI taxonomy): Eukaryota > Viridiplantae > Streptophyta > Magnoliopsida > Ranunculales > Papaveraceae > Papaver > Papaver atlanticum. Next base: position 2,558,231 of record JAJJMB010011095.1, read on the forward strand.
GCTATGGTATAAAAATGTCGACCATGACCACCCCATCCCTAAATGCCTACAGCTATGAGTCGTTACGGTCAAGACCTAGGGACCATATTGACTCTACGAAAAATGAAGTGAATACTACAGAGTCGTCGTTATATACTGGTACCTACCATGACAACTGTGGACGATAAAAACATTGAGATTAATAAGATAAAATCCAAACTTGGCTACACTATTAGTACATTAAAACGTGAAATGTAACATAAAATTAGACGAACAACTTGTAAAGCAACTTGCTCTTGCTAAACACATTACATATTAATCTTTTTATCGGTGTGAGATTAAACTATCAAGGCAGCTTCAAAATGGTAAAACAGATCTCCTCTCCATTTGGTATATGCAGCATGTGTGGCAAACCTGTCCCCTCTGTACCTATCAAGAAACTTGTTTTGCTTGTAACAAAATTTCTTAACATGAATGATTCTTGAAGATACGTAGCCTGGTCCGCCAATATGGGCTTGGGTATTTGTATTTACCGTCCAGATTAAGTTATTAAAGAATATGTATATCAATAAGTCGATCATTGAAAATATTTTTTGAATAATACTAACTTATAATTGATCTTTTTTCCAGATGGATCTCAACAGATATGAAACCATCCATCGAAAAAAAAATTAAGCATAAGGATTGATATCGTATCTTGGAAGATAGTACCTATGCAGATTTCAGCTTCAATAATTAAGTGTTTAAGTACAATGTAATGGTCTATGCTATGTCTTTTCTTTCAATGCAACACTACGAAAGCTGCATGCCTTTTTGAGTCAACGATGAATTCAAAAATTAAAACATTCCCGAGATAAGTCGTCATGGTTTGTAAATATCGACTATGACGTCTTCCTATTTAATTTTTAATGGTCGGTTAGAATTTTCATGATCTAAGAATAAAAAATAACGACTCTGACAATAATTTCTTTGAGAGATTTTGATTTCAGAGTGGTCGTAATATAAACATATTAAAATGACGACGTTACCGAGACAAGCTAAGCAAGCATCGTCATTGTTGCCTAGCTTACATTGTGACGATTTTTCATAACCTGGAAAAGTTGCAGGTAAGAGTGGTCATGGTATGATGTTATGCTCATGAAGAGTTTTAAGAATCGTCATTCTATTAACCTGAAGACCACTACGACTCTTACTTTGTGAATTTACATTGTTAAGATGTTCCGAAGATTCGAAGGAACAAATAAATAATTCGTAAACCAGAAGGAGTTTCCCTGAGTATTTTGACCTCTGGTTTCTTCATTTTGAGCAGTGTTTGTTCATTTTGAGCAACGAGATCCTCAATTGCACCCTAATTTTCGATTTCATATATTAATTGAACCTGATCATACACCCAACCTAATTGAGATACTAAGTTAATATTACCATCAACACAATCATAATTGTTATTTGAAGCTTCTCCAATATCAATTTCACCACTAGAACTACTCATTTCTCTAAATCCTAATTTTCACTCTTTTCCCCTCCAAAACTCTTCTTTTTCTCTACTCTTAAAACGAAAAAAAATTATTATTTTTTTTTTAATTTTAATCCTAACTTTAATTGATATATTTGACTAACCTGATTTAATTAAATTAACTTAACTAATCACTTAATTAGCACTAATCAAACAGAGTAGTTTAGCCATTTATAAGAATATTTTGCCGAAGAGTTTTACAAATTACTTTTGGTGACCTATATTATTTTATCCATAACCCCCCAATTAAAACAAATTGCCCCCAATTAAACGAAGTTTATTGGTTCCAAAGAAAAAACCCAATGCAAATGCAACGTGACACTCATCCTCAAAACCTCCTGGTATAATTTTGATGTTTCAAACTGTGAAAGGGTGTTTGCCTGACGAGATAAGAGATCAAGCAATATCCAAACTATGCAACAGGCTATATAAGTATTTGTTAGTAGGTAAACTATAGTACAGCTTTGGCTCAAGTAAAGACGAATTGTGCCCTTATAACCGCTACTAGCTTATTATCTGAGAACAGGTAAACCACCGTAAAGCTATGGCTCAAGTAAAGACAAATTGTGCCCTTATACTATACCCCCTACTAGCTTGTCTGGAACTCCACCCCAGCTATAAGTGTTCGGTTATTAGAGGTGACATGCAACACATTTGACCCGCGCTGCTTCAGAATATAAACCGAAGTCTCAACGGATAGCTAGCTTATAGTTGTCGCCCAGGAAATCCTTTGTACTATGAAAAAAGAAAAAAATGGTTATATGACTCTCAAATTAGACCTCACTAAAACCTTTGACATGCTTGAATGAGATTTTGTGATCTTTGTTTTTAATTTTTTTGGCTTTTCCAGTGATTTCTGTGATCTAATTTATAATTGTATGTCTACTATTTCTGATCAGTTTTTGTTAATGGCTCACCAGGGGAAACCTTTTTCCCAACTAGAGGGATTAGATAGGATGACCCTATGTCACCCTATATTTTCATTATTTGTATGAAAGCTTTATCTAAGCTACTATACCATGCTGAAACAAATTGTCCATCTGTATCACATTTATTCTTTGCTGACGATTCTTTTCTCTTCACTTCTGCTACCGTAGTTCAAGCTAGGAATTTACTTAATACTCTTAAGATCTTTTGTGATTCCTCTGGCCAGGTTATAATTTACCAGAAGTCTGGAATATATTTTAGCAAAAAAGTAGAAAACAAGCATTGCAAATTGTTAGCTTGAATCCTCAAAGTTGGTAGAATAACAAAAAATGACACTTACTTAGGAACTCCCGTGTTATTTAATAGATCTAAAAGTTTTAATTATCAGAATTTGTTAGATAAAGTTTACAATAGAGTTCAAGGCTGGAAAGCTAAATTTATATCCCAAGCAAGTAGAACCACACTCATTTGTTCTGTCACTAGTGCTATGCCCATGTATCAGATGATGTGCTTTATTCTCCCTAAAAAAACTTTACATAAATTAGATGCTCTGCAAAGAGACTTCTGGTGACAGAAAAGTAAGAGTAATAGAGGTTTGTTCCTTTAAGGCCTGGGACTTCATTTGTTTTAGTAAAGCTAATGGAGGCCTGGGTATTAAGAGCCCTTATAAATTCAATCTAGCCTTACTTACTAGACTTGCTTGGCGTTTGATTGAGAACCCAGATAAACTCTGGTGTATCATTCTTAAACATAAATATTTTCCAAACTATGAACCCCTTAATTATAAGAAGAAATATGTTAAGTCTTGGGTGTGGACTAGTATTTGTAAAGGTCTAGATATTATTAGAGATAATCAATGTTGGATGTTAGGTAATGGTAAAGATATAGAAATTTGGTGTGATAAATGGCTTCATAAAGGTGAAATTCCTAAACCTAAAAACAGTAACTGCATTTAGTTAGTCTCTAAAGTGTCTGATTTAATCGATGGGCAAGGTAAATGGAACTTTAATCTTATTGGTAATGTGTTTGATAATGATACTGTCAAGAGCATTAAGTTGCTTGAACCTGATTGCGACCCTGCTAAGAAATATACTATGAAATGGATATGTACTAAGGGTGGCTCCGTTTCTGTGAAGTCTGCCTATAATTTCTTATGTGATAGGAACCATGTTAGCATATCTGTTGAATGGAAAGGAATCTGGAAACTTAATATAATGCCTAGAGTCAAAATTTTCTTATGGAAAACTTTAAGTGACTGCCTTCCTGTTAGGGAGATTTTGGGTAGATATATTCAACGTCCTTTATATAATAGCATAGTCAGTGAAAGTATTGATCATCTATTTACTAAATGTGTGTTTTCTAAGGCGATTTGGAGGGGGTTATCCCTCTCAAATAACTTCTATATTGATGATAATATTTCTTTCAAAGAATGGTGCCTTCTGTTGATAAACGACTGTGTTAATAAAGATTATTATGCATATGTTTTCTGGTATATTTGGATATAGATGTAAAGTTGTTTTCGACAAGGTCAGACCTAACCCAAGTGACTTGATAGAGTTTAATAAGAAGGACAGTCCTCAATATCTGAGTAAAAAATTGTGTATTGCTGAAAATTCGAAACTTATTTCTGTTTGTGATGAATCTCTCCCAAGTTGTGTTCATGAAAGTTGTGATGAATTGCAGAATGCTTCGTACATCTACTTTGATGCTGCGTTTAAAAATGAAACTAAAAAAATTGCTTATGGCATAGTAGAAGTGAATAACAAGGGTTTGATTGTTAACTTCACATGAGGGATTGGATGGTGTTCAAGTGCTGAAGAAGCTGAGTCCATAGCTTGTAGAGAAGCAACAATATGTGTTCAATATCGTGGAGATGAAAGATTAATCTTTCTCAATGATAATCAAAATCTAGTTAACAGCATAAGGAAGAATATTTTTGCAGTCAACTGGACCTCGAAAGCTATTCTGCTCCAAGCTTTGGAATTCAAAAAATTTATTGCTAGTTCGTCTTTCTTTTATATTCAGAGATCATGTAATAGTCTAGTAGACAATCTAGCTACCTTAATAGATATGTGGATGTGTATGTCGATTCTAGATGTTGGGATAAGTCTAGAAAGGAAGTTTGGTTTAATACTCTATGTAATCAGAACAATATAATGTCTTTCCTTTAGTTCTATATATAATATTTCCTTTTATCAAAAAACAAAAAACAAAAACGGATAGCTAGCTAGCTAGAGAAAGGTTGCTTAGAATAATGTCCAACTATCAGTTAAAATTTAAAAAAAAAAACTGGCTAGTTTGGGGCCTAGGTTAATTATTTGGGGCCTATAGATTTCCCCACCCACGTAGGCTTAGGGGATAAGGGGTGTCTAAACTAGGTAAATTTACTAAGTTACCCTTACTATTAAAATTCAATCCTAAGCATATTCTTCTAAAATCTAAACGTATTCAAATCCTTTCAAAACTAAAAACTACTCAAATCATTTCCATCACAAACTAAAATTAAAATCTAACTTCATCAATCGATTGTAACGACATCGATCCATTTAAAGGAAATTTCATCATCACTTTAAAAAAAAAAGTCAATCTAAACATCGTTGATTGCAACCCATTACTTTTAATTATACTTGTGATTGATTTATCCATTAAAAATTGAAAAATACAAACAATTTTGGGTTTTTGTGTTTGACCATAATCGGTTGATGTCCATGTCCATATGGACCGATTCCTATGATAATCGGTCTATGTTCATGACCACGTTAACTGATTATTCAGTGTGTGTTTTCTGGTTGAAGAACATTTAACCAGAATCGGTTGATGTTCATGCCCATATCCCCCGAGTCTGGTATAGAAGATTTACCAAGTTTTCTATATGCTTTTTTTGCTAGAATCGGATTATGTGAAAGTCCACATAAACCGATTGTATATGAAATCAAAGATCGATTCTGGTTAACCAATTTTTTCCAGTTAATATCGATCACAAAATGAGCATGAAAGCATACTCGATTTTAGTTCGAGTATAATCAAAATTATTTTATACGCGAATTGAAAATGTGCATGATTTTACACCCAATTTGAAAATGAGTATGATTTTATACTCGAACTCAAAATGAGTATGTCTTCTCAAATCGAGTATGGGAAATTATTTGTTTACGAGAGTATGACAGAATCGGTCTATGTGTACATTTATAAAATCCGTTTATTACAATCGGTTTATGTGAATATTAATAAAGACCGATTTTGGGTATTTTCATGAATTGAAAAAACTCAACCTAGAATCGGTCTATGAGGGCATGAACATCAACCGATTCTTGGTTGGGTTTTTCAAAAAAAAAATCAAGAATTTTTCATGTTTTGATGATGATTTAAGATTAGTTGATTTTTAGTTTAATTTGATTAAACATCAACTAATCCTTCGATTAACACTAATTAATCAGGGGTAAATTAGTCATTACGTAAAACCATTGGATAAGGGGTTTTTCCTTTTAATTCTTAATGTTTGTTTTTATCCTTTAGTAACAAGCCCCAAATAAACTGCCTAGGCCCCAAACTAGGCCTGTAAAAAAAGAGAAAGTGTTTTTTTTTTGGATAACTTGAGAGTTTTATTCATTAAGATTTATGAGGTTCAATATACCTGAATAACAGAGTTTGAATACGCATGAGATCATTACTAAATTCCTCAATAACTAACATATCTTTCCTAACTTTTTTTGAGATTGAATCAGCTATGTGATTAGCATTTCTTCTCACATAAATAAGCTTTGAAACAACAAAAGAATTTAAAATAATATTTATGTCTCTTATAATCTTCCTATTCTCCCATCTCACAAGCATTGTGTTGTTATTAATACAGTTCACTACAACTTCAACGTCAGCAGCTATGTGAATTTTGTCTAGCTCCATAGCTTTAGCCCACTGCAATCTCTCCAACATTACTTTGCATTCTCCAATTTCAGCATCCATCACTCCAGCTACATAGGATCCTTTGAAACTTGTGCAAGCACTTGTTGTATTGTACAAGACAATACCAGTACCACACTCGTTAGTATTCTGATCAAAATAAGCAGCAACAAATAGCTTAAATATGTTTGTATCTTCAACATCTGTATTACAGGAATGATCACATGCATGCAAATCATGAGGTGCAGAGACTGGTCTGTTAGTAATAATGTCATCTAATTTATCATGCATAGACGTATTAAAAATAAGCAATTGATATTGTATTCTAGAGGCAGTATTCAAAGGGTTAAGAGATTTATCCTGAAAGATACAGTCGCATCTTTCTTTCCAAATTATCCAGCATCCCACCATGAAGATCAGCAACTCCCACATTTTGAACATCTTGAAACCAAGATATAATCCAATCTCTCACACTCTGATAATTATTGATTATCTGATCAATATTAATGTTCAGAGTTCTCCAGACTGCTTTTGCATGGTTGCAACTTATTGATGAGTGGAACAAAGTTTCATCTTCCTGATTTCAAATCTTACAATTAGTTTCAATATGATGCATTGCTTGTGATGTTATGACTCTTGTAGGATGATATCTTTCCAAGTGAGGAGCTTAATATGATGTGGTAATTTTATCTTCCAGAGAGACTTCCATACTGTTTTAGGAACAACACTTAAAGCCGCCTGATGTTGAACTCTTGCTTCCATGAGTTTGTTGTAAGCACTCCTGACAGAAAAATTGCCATCTTTTGAAGGGATCCATCTTATAACATCATCTTCTTGATAAGAGATTTGCTTCTTCTTGATTTTCTCCAAAGTTTCAGGTATAAACAACAAGCAAAGAAGAGAGAAATTCCAGCCGTTAGTTTCAGGAATTATTAGCTCACTAACAAAGACATATTGCAGGTGAGAAGTATGAAGAGGTACATCTACACATTCCAACCCAATAATCCATCTATCAACCCAAATTTTGGTGCCTCTACCATTATTAATCTCCATACAATAGTTTTGTTGAAGTATGGACAGACCAAGCTCAATACCTTTCCAAGTCCATGAAGAATTATTTCTTTCACCTGTTAAATGTAAAAACTCTTCTTTCTTGAAGTATTTAGCCTTAAGAATTTTAGACAACAAATGATCATATTGTTGACATATTCTCCAGGCAATTTTAGTGAGAAGGGCATGGTTTAACATTTCCTGATCTCTAAAGGCTAAACCCCCCAAATCTTTAGATAAACAAAGATTCTGCCAAGCAATTAAATTTAGTCCTCTGTTAGACTTATAATCCCACCATAATTTTCTTTGAAGAGTATCAAGCTTTTTGAGAAGTTTCTTAGGCATCTTGAAGGTGCCCATTTGATACATAGGAACTGCATTAAGAACTGCTTTGACCATAGTTGTTCTACCAGCTTGATGAAGATTAATACCTTGCCAATTACCAAGTCTTCTCTCAAAAGCAAATTGAATTTCTTCAAAAGACTTAACTTTAGACTTACCAATAAGAAGAGGTGATCCCAGATATTTCTCATTTTTCTCCATAGGTTTAACTCTCAATATATTGCTGAGAGTATTGCATACAGATGGATCCATATTGTTACTGTAAAACACAGAAGATTTGTCAAAATTAATGACTTGACCATATTGTGAACTAAAGTCCTGCAGAATGAGTAGGGGATTATTCACACTGGTTAAATTTGCATGAGTAAAAATGAGAGAATTATCTGCAAAAAGCAAATGATTAATAGGTGGAGCTCCTCTTGCAGCAGTAATTCCTTTGATTTCCTTTGATTCATGAACAACTAATAAAGTTCTACAAAACCACTTCATTGCAAAAATGAAAATATAAGGAGATAAAGGGTCTCCTTGTCTTATGCCTCTAGTAGGAATGAAATCATCACATGGAGAGCCATTAAGAAGTACTGACAAAGTTGTAGTACTAATACATTGGTATATTAACTGGCACCAATCTTCACAAAACCCAAAACTTTGAAGAAATTTAATAAGAAAAGACCATTCAAGCCTGTCAAAAGCTTTTGACATGTCTAACTTGAGAGCTAACCAACCTCCTTCTCCTTTTTTTATTTTCATGGAATGTATTAATTCATGAGCAATAATAGTGTTATCATTAATCATTCTTCCAGAAACATATGCATCCTGGTAAGGGGATATAATTCTTTCCATGAGTGGCTTCATTCTAGAAACTAAGATCATAGAGATGATCTTATTAGAAGTATTGCAGAGCCCTATAGGTCTAAAATCAGAAGGAGAACATGGTTTATTCTTTTTTGGGAATTAAGGAGATATAGGTTTTGTTGATCTGTTTGAACATGTGTTTAGTAGTAAAAAAAATCTTGATCATCTCACAGACATCATTACCCACAGTATTCCATTGTGACTTGTAGAATCCATCTTGGAAGCCTTCAGGACCTGGAGCTGACCAATTCTCTATGCTCTTCAAGGTTTTTAAAATTTGTGCATCAGAAGGTGGTAGAAGCAACAACCTATTATCATCTTCTGTAATTAAAGTAGGAATATTGTTGTAGTGTTGTTCTTCAATGGTTGGATTGCCATAAGTACTGATATCTTTGAAGTGCTTAGTGAGAAGTGAAGCAATATCTTCTCTAGAATGTACCCAATTGCCTCCAGCATCTTTTAAAGAATCTATACTATTTCTAGCTCTCTTCCTTTTTGTTAAAGTATGGAAATATTTAGTGTTATAATCCATGTCTTTAACAAAATTGTCTCTACACTTTTGCTTATTAAAACCATGCTGGATTTGGTGCCATTTATCCACTCTCTGCTCACCTCTACAGTCTTTGAAGTATTTTCTTGGGAATATGGTAAATCTTGTATTTCAGATAACTGTTGTTAAAGAGAATCAACATTTTGATTAATATCTTCAAACTGAGTTTTATTCCACCTAGAGAGAGAAATTATGGTGAACTGGAGTTTCTGAATGAGTTTAAACCCTGGAGAACCTTGAACTGACCTTTCCCATGCTTTTGCTATCTCAACTGCACAAGTTCTATCATGAACCCAAGACAGATTTTTTTTGAAAGGCTTCCATAATTTAGGATGAGAATAATCAGTAACCAACATGACTGGATAGTGATCACTGCCAAGTTGATTTAAATGTAGAAGTTTAGAGTCTTGAAAATGAGTATTCCATTCTGCATTAGCTAAAGCCATATCAATTCTTGACCTCTTTTTCCCAGTATCAATATTATTGCTTGACCATGTGTGTTCCCTTCCTATGAAACCCAAATCTTCTAAACCAACTTCCTGAAGAATAAAATGTACTAGACCATCCCCTGAAGTAGAAGCTGAAGAAGAATTATCTAAGAGATGGAAATTAAGATCACCTAGAAGAACCCAAGGATGAGATATATTAAGACCAATATCCTTTATGAAATCCCACTGAACTTTCTTCTTTGCATAATTACAATAACCATAGATGCAAGACAATAACCACTCTGGCTGGCTTGAATCACTTTGAACAGCTGCATGAATCATGTTACTTTCACAACTCATAATATCACAGACAAAACCATTTTTCCACATAAGAACCAAACCACCAGAAAGACCTACTGGCTGGAGATACTTGATATTGGGGTATCTAAAAGGAGCCAATAAAGTTATCATTTTATCTTCATGTAATTTAGTTTCACAAAGAAAAATAATATCAGGGTTTTGGGTTCTAATAATATCTCTAAGGTGATCTCTTGTAGCTGGAGTATTAAGACCTTGTACATTCCAAGATATAACTTTCATGGTGACAAGATTAGGCAAAAGAAAATACACTAAAACTAGTTTAAATTTTTTAACATGCAGACATGAACTAAATATGCATGGGAGAGTTATGACAAAAGAAAACATACATGAAAGAGCTTAATCAAACTGAACAATAAACTAAAAAAGTAATTAAAACTAATAAATGCAGAGAATGAGATATAAACCCTAGTGATAATAATTAAAGACAAAAAATTATGACAGGCTTGAGCTAATAAATGATATCTGAAGATTTTTGATACTTGGTTCCCCTTTTTAACGCAAGCAGTTTGATCATCTCCATAAGTGACCTTGTGAGTAGTCTTGGGGATTGGAGAGGAATTCAATAAGGAGCTTTGTGAAGAAGTCTCAGTTAAAAAAGGAATTTCAGTGGTCACATTAGCAGCTTTATGTCGTTTACCTAGTCTATTTTCTTCATCAGCATCTTCACATTAGCAGTTATGTTTTTGCGAATGCTATTAATATTACCAAAGAAGTAGCTGCATCTTTACAAGCCCCTTTAGAATGATTAATAACATAATATTCAGTGCAAATGCTTCTAGGTTGACGCTCATAAAAAAACTTCTGCCATTTTGTAACTCCAGCATTAGTGATGTACTTCACACCCCTTCTTAATGGCATAGAAAGATCTACATTAACATAAACCTTAACAGGATCACTGCCAATTGGAATTGCATCCTTTGGTTCTATACCAGTAACTTCTCCCATCACTTCACCTATTTTTGTAACAGAGGAAACATTCATGTGCTCAGGCAATAAATACTTGAGCTGAATCCAAAACTGTTGAAAACCCCAATGTTTATCAGTATAGATCATGCCTGGGATGTAGTCATGAATAACTAAAAGATGTTTATTGATACTCCAGGGTCTTTCATCTATAACTTTGTTCAAAAGTTCCCATTGATCAAAATTGAAAATCATCAGATTAGGTTCCACTTCTACAATCCTTAAGTTTTCCATGGTTAAGAAAGGCCAAGTAAAGTTGATAAATTTAACCATTGTGTCATAGTTCATTCTCCCTTCAATGATGATTTTGCTAATAACACTTGCTTCCCATTCAGCTTCAACCTCATCTTCATTGTTATTGTTCTGTTTGAAAACAACAACTTCACCTGTGTCCCCTAAATCCAGAGTAGCTTGCTTGAATTTGTACACCAGTTCACCAACCTGACTAGTATTACCTTCTTCCATTGTGGTACTATCTTTATAATCTTTTTCTAGAGAGAAAAATGGCAGCAAAGAAGTATCCATAGCCCAATGGTTTTTAGGATTTAAGGTATTGGTTTGACGACGAGGGAAAATAAGTAGAAAATTATTAGGGTATTGAGGGTAAAGATGGATGAAAAGGGATTGAAAGGATAAATGCAAATTATTTTCCAAGCTGATAATACGGCAACAAGAATTTGCAGAATTTTTCCTTGTTTGGTAAATATTATAGTTGTCCTTGTACGAAAGGAGTAAAATCAGGAGATAAACTAACTGCATGCAGCTGACTTTTTTAATTTTGAATTTTTTTGAAACAGCAACAGGACAGGGTAATGTACTACCAATTTTTAATGAGTTGAAACGGAACTGAGACTTCTTCAACACAGCACCATGAGCAAAAGCTTTGATTCCAAACTAATCCATACCGTTAAGCAAAAGCTTGAAGACATACTCAGTAAAAGCTATAATCACAACAACAAGATAGGCAAAATCCATTAGAGATAACCTAAACTGCAAACGCATTAATAGGAATAAATATGGATTGGTTAAACATAAAATCTTAAAATCAAAAGAAAGTTTAAAAGATTTGACAATATGTTAGAAAACACAACTTAGATTTTTTTTAAAAAAAGTGTAAAGAAAGTCAAATAACATCAGATGATTGAATTAGAATATAGATAACAACATCACTGAGGAATAAAATGAAAGAATTCAAGAAAAAAATTTAAACTGAGTTGACTCAATGATCGCCCGATCCTCAGAGATGTAGTTGTGGTTACAAGACTGATGGTCTCTTGCTATGCCTTAGACAGATAAGTAGCTTCATACTATGCAGTGGAGTTCCATTCTTAGATGCACTTGATGCATGTGATGTATCATTATAGAACTGAATAAATTTTTGAAATGAAATAAACTATAGATTGGGTGTTGCTATTCAAAAGGGGGTTGGTGCTCAGCTTGTTGCTAGGTTACCAACCAAATCATTGTACGAATCTTTATTGTAATTGATTTTTTGTACTAATACTTAAAATCTGTGACATTAGAATAGCTTTAAGTATAAACCTGGAAACTAAACCTGATACTCTTAGATGGCTTCTTACTAAAATCTGGAAAATTTACTGTCAAATCAATGTACAACAAGTTAAATGAAAGAACGATTAATAACTTTAACTTGGGTCAGCCAGATTCTTTCTGGAAAGGATTATGGGCTTTAGATCTATCTCAACGGATCAAGATTTTTACTTGGAAGTATCTTCAAAATGTTGTATCCACAAATCTTAAATTATCTAGATTCATGAAGGATATAGCACCTAATTGTACTTTTGGATGTATGGAACATGAATCCATAGAACATCTTTTCCTTTATTGTCCTTTTGCTAAATTTGTATGGGCTACAGAACCTTTCCCAGTAGAATTAAACTCTAATAGTTCCACAACTTTTCTAGATGTCTGGAAAGATTGGATTGGCAAAGATAATCCAGTCATTCCCTTAGAAATCATCATCACAAAGATTTGGTTTATTTGGAAGGAAAGATGTAATAGAACTTTTGAAAAACAACAAAAAACCCATACTCAATTAGCTTTAGAAATACAAAGACACTTGATTTTCTGGCATAAAGATAAATACCAAGCTACGAAAGACTCAACTGGTATAGCTGGTAAACCTAAAGCTTTATGGAAAGCTCCTAGTACTTCTCAAAATAAAATAAATCTAGATGCAGCTTGGGTTTCAATAAATGTACCAGCAGGTTTTTCCTTAATCTTCAGGGATATTTGAACAGGGAAGAGTAGGACCTATCTCAGCCTCTTTCCCAGAAGAAGCAGAAGCTTTAGGGCTTCTACAAGCAGCACATTGGGCAGCAGAAGAGAGTCTATCAAATTTCAGCGTGGAGGGAGACTGAAAGAATCTTTTTGACTACTTGAATGGAATACCATCTCAAATTACCTGGAAGAACCAATCTATTATGGATGAAGCAAAAAGAGAGTTCAATCTCTGTCAAAACTTTTTAGGTTTCTTTTATGTTCCAAGATCAGCAAACAATGTAGCTGACATTTTAGCCAAAGAGGCTAAATCTTTCCGAACTTTTGTTAATTGGAAGTATGAACCTCCATCATGTATCATGCATGCTTTAGAAGTAGATAAATCTAATGTTCGGGTTGAAGTTGATAGCCCAACATTCGATGGCTCTACTAATTCTGATGTAAGGGTTACTAACTCCCTAAGTTAGTCTTTTGAATACATTTGAAATTACAAAAAAAAAAAGAAAAAGGTACTACAACTTAAAATAAAGGGTTGTCCTGAAAAGATTTCTTGATAAAAAGAACAGAACTAGTAGTAAAACACCAAGGTGACCAAATTTGGAGTACAAAAACTCCGTTCAAATGTTGAGATCATTTAAAACTCCTTATTAAACAAAGTTGATACAAAAACCCAAATTTTTTAAAAATTGATACAAAAAGCCCAAACAAAATTGGTTTCATCAAATTCTATGATGAAACCAAATTTGGTTTCAACTTATTTTTGTCTATTTTTGTATATCATGAAACCAAAGATTTTAATGATGAAATAGTAAATTTATGATGAAACCGAAATTTGGTGGTAATGTTTCTGGGTAGTGGTGGTGTTGGTTGGTGGTGGTGCTTTTTATGGTGATGGTAGTGCTAGTATTTGTTGGTGGATGTTGTGTTGGTTTCTAGTAGTGGTAGTCAGTGGTGGAAAAAACATCTTTGGGGTTTTTGTGTTACTTTTGTTATTTGAGGTTTTTGTGTTACTTTTATTTTGATGGGTTTTTCGTGGATGGATAATGACACCTTTGAGGTTATAACTCGCGGCCCGAAGAAATTTAAAAAAAAAAATTTTTTGCGTTGCACTGGAGTCGCTCAAAAATCATGATTTCAAGGTTCATGTAAAACGTGTAATTAGCTATGCGCGTAAAAATTGTCAGAATAGACATACTACACACCGCGTACTTGTACCTGACAAGTCCCGATTATTTATTTTTCATACACAAGTCCTGAATACAATTCGAAATAGTCCAAAACTTTTGCATCAAAAACAAAAATACAAAAAGAAACAATCCAAAACCAAGATTCGAAAGGCAGGATGCACGTAAACAATTCTTCACCCACTTAGTTTTGTCTCGAGGAAAGTCCCATGAAAGAATCAAATGGTGGGTGGGAGGCACAGTGTTAGGCGGTCAACAGGTAGTCATTACTCGGAATCGGAACTGGATCTGGTGAATACGAATCCGGTTCCGGGTCCTAAACGACAGATAATTATCCGATTGGATAAAGGGTCCAAACGGGTTATATCCATGGCGAATCCGTGCATATCGGGTACCCGGTTATTCATCTTTTTAGCAAAAATAATGAGTATTCCACTAGTTGGCTTTGATTTTTTTTCTTTTTCTTTTTCGTTTATTTCTTACGTTTAATCTTTATTTTGTACATTAATAAACACATAATAATAAATTTTTAGAAATTTAAAATCAAGCCAAAAAGAGAAAGATATTAAGTTTATTAGATTTTTTTGTAGTTATCCTGGAACCGACGGGTACTTGGGATTTTTAGCGAGTCCGGTTCTGGGTCCACAAATTTAGGAACCGGACCCGATTTTGAGCCAATCTATCATGGAGATAGTCAATGAATTGACCGGCCCTACCACTTTCTCGCACGCGATACTTTAGGGGAGAAATTTCCGATCAAACTAGCATGCCTCTTAATGGTCGACGGAGATTGCATATCTGCATTGTCTGAGAGGATTCAAAGTGATGTGGAATGTAAGGGTTTATGTTTCATTGAAACTTCAATTCTTTTTCTCCGATCAATTCCTATTTATTTATTTCTTTCTTTTGATCAACAAAGGTTAAGATTTTATTAAAAAGAAAAAGTTCAAGCAGAAGTCCAATTCTTCAACCATTACAGCCATTACTGGATAAAGTCTAACAAAAATTTAATTGCAGCCCAAAATTGCAGTGGAACCAATTCTTAGTAGCTCCCTATTGATAAATCCATCTTTTGATCTCCATTATCACTTCCTCTTTTGATCTACCTCTGTTTTTACCCATAACTCTTCTATTTCTTTCATACCATATTACCCAAACAATTACAAATGGGATAATCCGCCAGACTTTCCTAAGAAGTGAAGTCCCAATACAAGGATGCCATAATTCAAATTGTTCTTTGACTGAGAGTTTGTTGATCCAATCTTCGGACATTCTTGAAGTAAAATATACCCAAACTGCTGAAGAGAATGGACAGTTTAGTAGAATGTGATCAACAGTTTCATTTGAGATGTTACAAAATCATCACTGCACCTCCTGAATGTCACATCCCCTGCACCTCCTGAATGTCACAGCCCCTCCTGCAGAGATTGTCAATAGTAGGAATTTCCGGGAAACCGAGGTTACGTTCATCTCGAACCGGCATGTTTCCATAGAAGTCAACTCCATAAAACATCCTACTTTAGATAACTTAGCTCGAATCTTTCTCTACGTCTTTAGATTAACATGATCGAATAATACTAGCATGAATATGTGATCAATATGATAATGATAATAGACAATCACATAAGACACAAAGATTACGTGGTTCACCTTTGTAGGCTACATCCACGGCCAAAATCACCCCGAGAATCTTTTATTATCATAACAAGTTATTACATCGACACTTTATATAATCAGCTAATTATTGTAACCCACTAGCACTGAACGTTAGAAACAACAAGACATATTACGAAGAGTTTACCTCTTCCTTTGTTCTTCTTCTTCCATACACCTCCACCGCCATGGTTGCTTCGACTTTAGATAAGAACGTTAAGAACATCATGAATTCTAGCTTCTCATGAACCCTAGAAACCCTAGATTTATCCCATACCCCCTCACACTACAAGTCACTCATCTTACATAGATTTTACCCCATCACCAACCATTGTAGGACACAAAGGTTGTGACCCTCGATCACTCTTGTTCTTGAGAGGATTTCCAAGAGGATGATTTCTACTCACCATATAAGCCCTCTTATATAGTAGTTATATCCTTGATCTCCAAGTCTTAATTAGAAAACTCCTAAGAATAGTCTAACACCTTAATTAGGAAACTCTAAACTTGGAAACCACATAACTTGGGAAACACCCAAGTTGCGTTCCGTAATTTTCACGGAACAAAAGGAATAATATTCTGAACAGCAATCCAGATAAAAACTTGAGCTTTTGGAGGAACATTCTTCTTCCATACATGCTTGAAGTCTGACATGGTGCTTGTCAGATGAGAATTTGCAAGCCAACTCTTGTAACCTTCTCCAGTAGTGTAATCAGAAGTTATGGAAAAGCTGATGTTGTCCTCTTCGTCTGGTTCAAGAGAGGGATGGTCGCCTAAGTATGTAATGAGCTTGTTAAAATCATCCATGACCTCAGTTGAAGGTAAACTTTTCAATTTTATCCTCCATCTCCCTTCTGACACTAAATCATCCACTTTAGCTTTTTTAAGTGTAGCTGCTTTGAAAGCTAATTCAAATGAGTTGGATAGTGGAGTTGAGCCCTTCCAAGCATATAACCATAATTTATGTCTTTGCCACTTCCTAGAGTAAAGCTGGCATTTCCTTGAACTAGATCCTTTGCATGTTGGATGCATTTCCAGTATCCCCTTCCGTGAGCTAATTTATATTTATTGGGATACAAATCTCCTTTATCAGTTTTAGTTTTCAACTGGATGATCTTCCTCCATAAGGCTTCTTTTTATCTAGTATATCTCCAACTCCACTTGGCTAGTAAAGCTTGATTTGTGCCTTTGAGACTTTTTTTGGACATGCCACCTATTTCCTTAGTCTTAGTGACTTTATCCCATGCTACCCAATTAATCTTCTTTTTTGCAGATGTGGTACCCCATAAGAAGTTTCTCATCAATTGAATCATCTTATTTTCAACTTCTGCAGGAATTTGAAGTGACATAAAGTAAATGTGCAAGCTGGATAGTGCACTCTTTATTAGAATGATTCTTTGAGCTTTGGAGAGGAACCTTCTTCTCTATGGTGCCAATTTCTTGCTGAATTTAAATTGGATCCCAGATATATGATGCTCTGTTTGAAGGTGGCACCTAATGGCATTCCCAAATAAGAGAATGGTAGAGATTCAACTTTACAACGCAGAATGTTTGCAATATCCATTATCTTCTGATTTGCATCAATGCTGATCACTGAGCTCTTCTCAAAGTTGATCACTGAGCTCTTCTCAACTTTAATGGAGATCAAAAGATGGATTTATCAATGGGGAGCTGTTAAAAATTGGTTCCGCTGCTACTTTTATAGAGATCTCATTCTTAACTGGGAAGCAGTTTTGGGCTACAATTAAATTTGTGTTAGAATTTATCCAGTAATGGTTGTAATGGCTGAAGAATAAGACTTCAGCTTGAACTTTTTCTTTTTAATAAAATCTTAACCTTTGTTGATAAAAAAAAATCCTTGATTTGAGAAAGATAAGAACAAAGAAATCTACAAGCACAGGAAACAGGTTAACAAAGCGTCATGCACGTATGAAGGCGAAAAATTGACAGGTAAACTTATAGTTATTTTGTAAACTGGATTACCGTTATTTACCTTATTTTTTTGGAATAGCGAAAACATGAGTAAAATTGGAAAACAAATACTCATGTAATATAAATATTATACTTCAATAACACTTTAAGAAAATCACATACCCAAATTAGTATTAAGCCCTCAAAATTATTTACACCCCTTTTAATGGAAAATGAGAACATGAACCAAACATACAAAATAAAATGTTAAATTACATTTATGTCCCAACAATTACGAAAATGAAAACCGGCTCAGCTAAATTACGTTTATGCCCCCATATTTATTTATGTTACAAAATATGAAAGGAACGTAAAATGAAAAAGAAATAAGGGAAGTCTCTTTATCCATCTATATACTATAGAAGGTATAGTGCAACTAAAGTTGTAAAAAGTAATTTCCAAATTTTCTCATCTTTATTAATTTTTTAAACATTGCAATTGGGGTGCTGACGTAATTTGGCATATGACTGTATTTAGAGTCCAATTTGTACTTTCTTTCAATGTATTCAATCTTGGCCGAGAAAATCGCGATCTCGCATAGAATTATGATTTTGGCACCCTAGCGAGACAAAATAGACAATATCGCCGAGATAGAATTTGGCAGGAAATCTCGCTTAATTCGGCCGAGATCAACCGAGACGAGTCATCCATGATAAAATTAATTTAGATCCTTTTGACGAATAGCTTCCAGCCTTCTACTTCGGATTTTCTACCTTTAATCTTCAACCACTATACACTAATTCTTTATTTATTTGACTAAATCTGAATCCTAAAGGTACGTATAATAAAGATAGGTCTGGCATCTTTTTTTAATTTTTGTATAAAAACCAAAACTAAAATCACTCCTTAAATTGAATCAAACCAAAGAAGAAGAATAGAAACCATAAATCTCTAAATCCTAAAAACTAAAGGAATTAACTTCAAATCAAAAGCTTTAACTTTCCCTCTCTTCTTTCTTTTTTTCCTTTGATGGTATGACTGGTAGAACCGATCGAGGATATGCTCACCCAACATCGGGTGCGTTGGTTTGGACATCTCCAGTGAAGACCACCAGATGCCCCAGTTCACATAGGACGCATCGAACGTGCAGAAGGAAGGATGAAACGTATAGGCCAACCGAAATTGACCTGGGATGAATTGGTTAAAGGGGATCTGAGCCAGCGGGACTTAGAGAAAGAGATGTCGTTCGATAGAAGTGCGTGGAGAGCAGCGATCCGTGTGAATGAGGTATGTGAACTGACCCTCTTATTTTCGAATGTCTCTTTAGCAGGGCGACGCAGAATCATGAAGCTGGTCAAATGGGACCTCAGCCAGCAGAACCTATAGAAAGAGATGACATTCGACAAAAGTGCATGTAGAGCAGCTACCCATGGGACCGAGGTATGTGCACGAGGTATGTGAACTAACCCTTTTATTTTCGAATGTCTCTTTAGTAGGAATATATAAATCGTGAACATGTAAACCGTTATGGCAGAATTGTGAAGGGGGGGAGCCCCCCGTAGCTCTGCAGTTCGCAGGATTGTGAAAGGGGAATCACCCCCGTAGCCCTACAGCCGGGACATGGAGTAAGTAGATATACTACGTTATTGGTCGTGAACGCGTAAGCCCATTAAAGGGGTGACTACCTTCACCCTCTTTCCCACCACGAACGTGGCACAGAATGTGCCAAGGATTTTCTCTTGTCTTTGTGCAAGTTTCTTCTAGGCAGGCGAGCCGGCGTAAAAACTTCTAGCCATACTTTTGTGAGATAAATCTTTACGAGATAATCTCTAGCCCTACTCGGGACTTGTTCCTGGACAAAAAGGCTTTTCGGATTTCAGTATGGCCGGTAGAAATACATTTCTCAAGGCCACCATTGACCCAGTTACTAATCATGTTATGTCCATAATTGAAAACTTCCTAAAGGGTTGATAAATAGGCTGGATAGGTTTAGAAGAAATTTCTTCTGGAGTGTTAGTAACTATAATAGGGGTATTCATAATATTAAGTGGTTTACTGGGTGGAAGCCTATTGATATAAGTGGTGTAAATACTAAAGACCTTGAGCGTAATAACCTTGCTTTACTTGCTAAAATGGATTAGAATTTTTTTTCCCCAATTCATGAGTCTATTGTGTCTAGTCTTTTAGAGGCTAAATCTAAGGATTTCTAGACTACTGATATTAAGAATGGGGCATCTACTTGTTGGAGAAATATTGTGAAAGGTAGGAATGCCCTAAGGGAATGTTTTAAATGGAGTATAGATAATGGTGAGAGTGCTGATTTTTAGAGGGATCCATGGTTCAATAATATTCCTAATGCTACTAGTTCTGGGTTGGATGTGGATACTCTTCCTAGAGAACCCATAAAATGACGAGGGTACCACACCATAATCTTTTCGTATCAATCTATAAGTCCCGATACCTTGCGTGATTAAAAATAGACAGAGGTTGTCAAGAAGATAGCAACCACAAGGTATACACTTGGTATATAGTTACTAGTTTGAAACTGAACCTAAAACTATAAGGATTAACCCAAGTGTTTGGGATTAACGTATAGTGTATTTACTTTTATTATAACTAAAACAATAATTATAATCACGGGAAGTAAAAGTAAAGAAACAACAAAATTTTGTTAACGAGGAAACCGCAAATGCAGAAAAACCCACGGACCTAGTCCAGTTTTGAATACTCTCAGAATTAAGCCGCTATATAAAAACCAGTACCAACTTCATATAATCGAGGCCAAGTAAACTACCCCTAGTTTCTCAGTATTCCTGTGCCTATAACCGGTCTGGCCAACACACGTGAATCCTAAAATAGAGTGCACCATCTTAAGTTGTTTTAGCCTCTCTGGAGACTTTAAGCACTCAACTCTTTCGATGGTCTTCCAAACAGTAAAGGAATAATCTGTTTGGTAACCACTCTCCTATCTCATAAAGTTAATCAGATATATTATATGTTGAGCTTGACAAAGGTTTTTCTGTTTAAAATCAATTAAACTCCTTTGTCGGGTTTAGATCTTCCAAGATATGCATTAACAAGTTAACCAGATCAAGTCAAACAGAACTACCAGATTCGGACACTGAAAAATACCACCAGATGATATCTTGTCGATCTAAATATGACTAGCAATAACAAGTCTATCATAGGATAAATTAGATCTAATAGGATCCCAGACGATCAAGTTTGTGCACGAAGAAAATCACAAAGATACGAAACCAATAAGAAAATCTTCTTGTCTTCAAATCTTCAATAGTCTTTTGTACCTGCAAAATAACAAACTTGATTCCAACTTATGATCAATCAAGCACATAACGGAGTCTGTTAACAATGGATGATCACAAGTCAACATCGGATCTAAAATCAGATATGATCTACTGCTAATCTCTTGATCTAGTTTGAGTGACCTTATGTCAGAAGAGAAGGATCTCAAGAATAATCAAACGAGGTGCAATCAAGAGTTAACAACCGTTAGTCAATCAAATCAATAATTGAAAACTAAAATATAATGCAATTCAGTTTCCTACCAACGGTACTAGTAGATGCTTCTTGATCCCAAAAAATTCTTTAAACTAGCAGACGTAAGAGATTTCGCCTAATTAGGTTACTCTCATTTCCAAGATAGTATTACGAGTAATACTATTAATCGGCTACATCAGTGACTACGAAACGAAGTGCCTTCCTCAGGATAAGTTTGTAAGAAGAAAAAACTTCACTATTTACAGACCAAGGTAGTTTGGATACCAAGGAATTTCCATAATCGAAAATATTCTCAATATATGCAACAAAGCACCTAAATTCGGTTTTGTATAATTCCAACCAATATCCAACTGTACAATCGAAATTTCTATTGGAAAACTCAATATTAGCTAGTACTTAACTAATATATCTTTCCAGAGATATTTTTTGTTTGTTGGTAAAACAAAAACATATTCATTAGAAAATCTTAATATATTCTCAACCATTTCGGTTTGGGATCTAACCTTGAGTATCAAGGAATATCTTTGAACAATTAATAAATAAGATTTCAGCTCATGTTCAAACTACTCATTATGTCGAAATCTTGAACTTTCCTATTTTGCAAACCCAATTTCCAAATCACACAAACCCTAAAGTGTATGTGACTTGAGGAAATCGTTATTTTGCCTATTGGGACCGGTTCTACCTTGACTCCCAATTTAGGTAGGGGTAGGTTCTACCTTGACTCCCAACATAAGTTAGGATCGATCCTACCTTGATTCCTTATATAGGTTAGGATCGGTCCAACCTTAAGATCTTCAATGAAAACCGAACCTTTAATCCTCTTGATTTCTTACAACTGCGAAACAAGTTCGTAAGTCTACTTCCTTAAACTCATGTAATTAAACATAGTTTTCTAGGCATGAAATCAAACTTATGTTCACTACACAGTCTAGTAATGAGTTACAAAGACTATGTTGATGTCGTAATTACGAAGTTCAAAACATAAGCATTATACTTCATAATATAATATACCAGTATAAATCATTCATAGCTATTGATATATTCTTCCTGACACTTTAATCATAATAAGATGATTAAGTCTCTAATACTAGAGTTTCATGTATATAACTTCGCATGTTATAACAACTTGGAAGCTTACGATATAGAAATGGAAACAAGTCAAGTAATGTATTACTAACCTCAGGTGGAAGGATGATGTGTTCATTGATGTCGACACTTCTTCGGATTCTTCGGGTCTCCAGAGTAATACTTGATGTCTCAACATTTCTAGACTTCCTAGTCTAACCTAACGAAGTTGACTCTAGTAATCTAATCAAGCGACTTATGAATTTTGGTACTAAAATATGACAACCAACCTTGACATACCAATGCTTGGTGGGTTCAACGGAGCAGTGCTCTAACAATCTCCCTCTTTGTCAATTTTAGTGATAAAACTCTATTACATATAAAGATTACACGAATTAAAATATAAAGATATTACATTAAATAACATTTTCTTAAGTCATTCTTCATACCCTTGATTCCAAGTTTCAACAACACAGTAACCTGCACATATTCAAAAAAATAAATGATGTTGTTGACGCATTTGAATAACAAAAGCTTTACTTCCCCTAAAGGAAAGCAAGATGATATGTTTCTCCCATTAGTCTATGCTTTACTCTTTTGTTAGATATAAACTTTTCAGCTCGTATATCCTTTCTCAATGAATGTAAACCACCCGTATACTCCATATATTTCTCCCCTTTTGTGTCACAAAAATGACAAAGACATGAAAAAATACAAGAGAAAACCGAAACGATCTTACAAGTTCATAAGAACTCATACAACCTATAAGAGTCAACCACGAAGGTCTAACTTACCATTTTAGATAAACAATACTAAAACTGAAACTACTTAAGTAATTTGTTTTAACAACTTATCAAGGAAACGATTCCCCGAAGCAGTTTTTCCTTTGATATGATATGTCAAGCTAAGATCAGGATTATCTTAGTTACTTATCAGGATCCAATTATTCAAAAATAATTGTACCTCATTTAGACAAGACAAAACTTGGTTAGATAACTAGTTTTCTTATCAAGAAACCGATTAGACTTGAATAATCGTACCTCGTTTTGATAAGCCTAAACTATGATCAGAATTAACTTTGTTTTTCTTATTAGGAATCAATTGAAACATAAAAATTGTACCATACTTTTCATTAAGCAAAAGCAAGAATATGCATTTAAATCAGCTTTTCTTAACAAGAAAACGATTAACAAACATAAATAAATCGCTACCTTACTCTTTGATATGACAAACTAAGATTCGAACAGATCAAGCTTTCATATCAGGAAAGATTATCAAAATAATTCTTCCCTCGGTTTCTACAACCACTCTCCCCATAAAGATATGATGTTTAAACACCAGTTCAATATAGAACTCTCCCCTTGTGAGTTGTTATTCCCTGCGAGACAAAATAATAACTACAAAAAGACAACCTTTACCAGAGAAAGGTCGACAAAATCTTAGCTATAGCGTAACAATGTAAAAATATAAAACCGAAACTCATATGTATACTACATACACAACTTATGAAACATAAATTGATAATAGTATAATAATCGTGACTTCAAACATCAGTTTAATCAATATCTACTTATGATCATTTGATAAAGAATCCCACATGGTTAGATTCGAAACCTATTTATATCAAAGAGTCACAACATCATAAGAGATATCCACATTATCAGACCGAAAATATTAGGGTTTGTGAAAACCAAAACAATATATCATAAACCGAAAGCAAAGCAAAAGAGATAATCATTCAGATCAAGTAATGCAATCGTAACGATCAAAAGAATGACATAAAGGATTTAAAATTAAAAACTTAATCATTCATATTATTGATAGTTAAATAAACTTTACACAAGCATTGAATTAAATCAACAATTGATTAGTTTATTCATATTATGAAGAAGTATATTACTTCTTATTTTGAATCCATTTTTGACATTCATGGTCCTGGATATCCTTCACCTCTCCAAAACTATGTGTCAATATCCAAAATTCCTTGAAGAGTTTCGGGATCTTTTCAAGCAAAAAAAGATAACTTTTTTTTAATACAGTTCAATTGCTTGCCAAGACGATGGATGAAAAACAAGATGTCCTTGCTTTCTTCGTCAGAAGTATGAAGGGATGATGAAATAATCTGTCCTTTGTTCAGTCCTTCAATCATTTGGTTGATGGTCCCTTTAGAGACAGATTTAGTATTTATCTGATCACTGAACATATCTACCATTGAGCTCTCACAGATTTTGGTGATGAGACAGAGATAACCAACATTGTTGCTAGATCTTATAGGAGTAGAACACTCAGAAATATTAATCGTTTGATTAATGATTATCCCACAAAGATCAATTTGTTTATCTTCTTCAAGAAGAAAGTAGACAAACTCTGTGAACACTTTGTCCCAGTGTAACCTGTCTCTACTGCTTACAAAAAGAGTAGCATTAGCAAGCTTTCCAAAAACCCTTAAATCAAAGGGGATCTCTTTAGTTGGTAATCATCCTTTTTCCCAGTTAATCGTTTTTCCAATAAGACGAGTTGAAATGGTATCCTTATCAACTTCATTACCACTAACCATGTGACTACATTTCTCCTTGTACTTGATGACGTTTAAAATCACCTTACGATTAAAATCACCTTACTTTTAAAATGCAACCAACAAGCGTGACAAAGGTAAGTTTTTTATGATTAATATTGTGAATATTAGCATAGAAAATTCTTACCATATCAGGTGAATAATTATTAAAATCAAAGAGTTTTCTCCAGTCCCGATCTTGAACACACTTCACATAGCTTGCGTCTGTCACTTCTGAATCAAATCTATTTTCAGCAGTAAATCATATTCCTTTGAGATCTCAATATTTTTCAAAACATGAACTATCCACAAAAAGGTAAAGTCATGTTCATCCTTGATCATATTGGGAAAACGTATCTTCTCAATATCACTGAAAGGAATACAAGGATTTAGGAGATCCTCATTGGTTATCTCCGAAGCTTTTTCACTCTTGTTTTTCCTTTTCCCCATAATTTCCAGCAATTTTCCTTGTGCCAAAAGTAAAAAAGAAACCCTAGTTTTATTATCGAAATTTTGCTCCAAAAGTATTTGCGACAAACAATGTATGAGCATCTCCTTTTATATGAAGAAGAAATATCCTTTCTCGGAAATTGCTAGGTTCAGGAAACAATATAGGAATCGGAAATTCATGTTTATAGGAAAACATATCTGGATTTGGAAATCGACCTCCCTAATGAAAAATAATTTCCCCTTTTTGGATTGGGCCTTCACAAAGGATTAATTCTATATTCATGACCAAAAATTAGTTACTATCTTATTACCCGGTTACTTCGGTAACATCTTGCAGAACCCGCTTAGGGTGAAAAAACACACGATATATTTTCCATTGAAGATGATTGAGTAAGATAAAATAAACCTGGTCATGAGAAGATATTTATAGAAAATATCTTTAGAATCGTCAATCCGGAAGAAAAAAAATTTGGAAGATCACATGCTTTATGGAAGCAGTTGTGAGGAGAATGAAGCATCCCTTTGTTAACAGTATGGTTAACAAACAAATTATCTTTCATAGACTCAAGAAGGTACCAAGAATGAGACCTGTTTTGAGTCGTACAGACAGTTTTAGTCCAAAATATGTACATATTCAGATGGATGTTATACCAAAATATTAAGACTTCACTTGTTCTTTTTACAACAATTTCAAAAAGATAATAGTCATGAGATACTACTATAGATTCCTTTTGAAAAGTCTTGCACATATCAGTTTTTGACATGGTGAATATCACATAGGTATTTGGGCGGTTGTGGTGCCAGTTTGGCGCCGGAGGTGCGGATAGTGGTATTGATGAATTGATGGTGGAGTTTTTGATGAGCATAGTAACAGGAAAAGTAAAAAGAATAAGTTGAAAAAGGAACAATAAATGGAACACTTGAAATTGCACGTATTCTTAATTTACTAATATTTTTGTTGATTATTATTAGGGCAAAGAGGTTTATTTTTAATTGTTATGGAGTTTTAATCTTTATTTGTAACTTTAGAGATTTCGAGTACTCATGTGCTCATTCCTTGACTTGTGAAGACAAAGTTGTCAAAGAAAACTGAAAAAGAGCTTACAAGGCGCAAATGGAATGACGAAATTCCTAACAAGGGAAACAATGAAAATTTGGGTAAAAGGCCAGAGATCCGCTGCTAGGAAGTTTAAGTAGTCTGTTTTCGTTTTTTCTTTTTTGCGTGTGTGTTTGTAGCAGACATTTTGATGCTTGTTTCTTTTTGTCGTTGCTTTGGTTTGGGAGTTGGCTTCTGCCACTCTTTTGATTTATTCTCTTTGTTTTTGTTGGTGCTTGTTTTGTCCTCACTTTTATTCTCGCCTAGGTGCTCTCATCATGTATTCTTTTTCCCCTTTTAGTCAATTATTTTACTTATCTCAACATTACTGATAGGGGGTACCTGATTACTAGGGAGTGTACCGAAATTTATAAGAGACAAAACGTTTCTGACATATGGATTTGTGGACTCCCTAGTAGATTGTTTTCCCCTATTAGCAACCATGCACAATCTAATAATACTTTGTTTCTTAAAAAGAGATACTTTTAATTTTTAATTTTAGCCCAAATTATGTTTTCATTTTAGCCTAAAATAGGCCAAATTAAAAAAGTGAAAGTATCTCTTTTTAAAAAACGGAGGGAGTATAAGCGTTTAATACTAATTTCCATGTCTACACGTCGAGATACTTCACAGACATGGAAAGAACAAATCTAGAAGTGGAAATTGAAATCTAACTCTAAAACCGTTAGTTAAGTTAAGTCAAATTATTGAATAAACGGTCAAATCACTCCATAGATGCAAAAAATTGCTAAAGTTGTTGAATCATGTCAGACCACTTGACTAGCATTCGGAATAGTCTATATTGCAGAAACTTGGAAGGCAGCGACATCCACAATCCACACAACCTAGTGCATAATATACCGTCCATTTTTCTTTGATACTAAAAAGAAATCTTATTAGATAACAGAATTGATTACACCACTTGTGTAACTTCTACTAATTTGAAACAAACGTGAATGTTTTGCCAGCTTATCTGCTGGTTTATTATTCTTCCTACTGATAAACTTGCAAGACCATAATGGGTACTTGCTAAAAAGACGAATAACTTCCAAAGCTAAAGTTTGAGTCTCCCATATATACCGTCCATAGTTAACTTTAAACACAACTTGTTGGAACTTTTTGCTAGTATTTTTCATCATTTGCCTACCAACAGTTTTTGTAAATTTCCGGCCAAAAATACTAAAGCTATTTATTTAGAATTTAGTAAGTCAGTATCACTTGGTAATCAAGTCAAGTTGTTCAAAAGAAACGAACTATTTTGTGACTGGAGTCTTCTTTTTCTTTATTCTTTTTTTTCTTGTAGGATTTTAGTAGGAATTTTCTAGTCCTTAAAATTCTATAAATTGTCGTCAATATGGGTGTTTGTTTTCCAATTTTTCCGTAGAAAATTTTTGGTCTTTAAAATTTCATGAAAATGACATCAATTGATATTGTAGTGTTATATTTATTATATGTATGTACTTGACCAACTGCAGCATTGCTCATTCCTCAACCCAGTTAAAAATGTAGCAAGGTCCATCTCCTTTTCCTTGTAGGTATAAGTATGATGAGTGCTCGAGTTTGGATTATGCTAAGAATTTCACAGAAATTTAGAGTAATTGAATTAGAAGTTTAATTAATAATTTTGGTTGGATATACAATTCTAAAACACCTCAAAAACATTAACATTTTGACCCTAAAAAGCAGTAGGTGAATTTGTCTTCTAACTAAATGCATGGACCAAGTGGAAGTAAGATAAAATCTTGACCGACAAATCACTCAAACGGTGCTCCTGCTAATCCAGGTACCCGTTTTTAGGAATCATGGATTTTACTAGTATATCTAACATGGTAAATTTAACTTTTTCTTTGTCCTTCTGACTAACCAAGTTGGGGCTTGCAGAACCTGGTTTTGGTTTGATTTTGGATGGAGGAAATAAGAAATTTAGATTCTTAAATTCTTATGTTGTTGTAAAATTAGTTATGGTGGCGTGTAGACCATCACAAAGTTGTGGACATGTCAGTTAATATCGGGAGATATCGGAATACATATTGACCGATGCAGGTCCATACGTAGCAAATACAATCTGCATCGGCCGACATGAAACTGGCATTCGGAAATACCAATTGATAAACTAATAATTTTGGATCAGTTTCAATAAATACTAGATTTGTGTCCGTGCTACGCACCGGGCATCTTTTCATTTTTTAACTTGGTGTGTGCGGGGTTTCACCCCGCCATGTGGCGATATATTTTTATTTGGTGTGTGCAGGGCTTTGCTCCGCCCCGTGGCGATGCATTTTTGATTTGGTGTGGCGCGACCAATAGATTAAATAGGTGGAGAAATGATAGGAATTTATTTTGGCAGAAAATATGTGTGAAATATGTGGGTTTTTTCTCTTTTTTCCTTTATGTATTAATTTGGAAAAAAAGAGTTCTAATATGGTAGGTACTCGACTTCCGAATCGAATTTGGATATCCATAAAATTCCAAACACAGTAAGTTATGTTTTCCTTTTGAGTATGTAATTTTTAAACCAATCATATGTAGCAAGTATCCTCACCAAAACACTAGTTTCACAAAAACCACAAAAGACTTATTTCGGCCAATAGGAAACAAGGGTTTCCTCACCGTTTAACGTGAGAGCTTTATTTGTCTAGGCCTTTAGGGCTTTAGATAAATTGGCCGTGAGTTATAACCCCAAAGGTGTCACTATCCATTCACAAAAAGCCCATCAAAACAAAAGTAACACAAAAACCCCAAATAACAAAACTAACACAAAAACCCCAAAGGTGTCACTATCCACCACCAACCAGTAACACCATTACTAATCAATGGTAACATGACAAACAACATCACTGCCACCATCCTACCATCACCATCCAGCAACACCATCATCGCCGCCACCACTACCATCACCAACCACCACCACCATATCCACCATCAATATATACCAGCACCACCCATCACCATCAGCTTCATAACCATCATTGCCACCACTAACTACCACTACTAGCAACCAACACCACATTCACCAAGAAATACTAGCACTACCATCACCATAAAAAGCACCACCACTAACCAGAAACAGTACCACCAAAAAATTTGTTTCATCATAAACTTATTTTTTCATCATTAAAATCTTGGTTTCATGATAAAAAAGATAGGCAAAAATAAGTTGAAACCAAATTTGGTTTCATCATAGAATTTGATGAAAACAATTTTGTTTGGGGTTTTTGTATCAATTTTTAAAAATTTGATGTTTTTGTATCAATTTTGTTTAATATGGAGTTTTAATGGATCCCAACATTTGAACGGAGTTTTTATACTCCAAATTTGGTCACCTTGGTATTTTACTACTAGTTCTGTTAGATAAATACGATACGGTAAATATGGTAAAACATCTCTCGATTTCTTTATAAATCACCATCGACTAACCTGTATCATCACCGTTGTGAATAATTTCTTAATCACACGAAAAAGGAACAATTTTATCTAGACAAATACTCAGAATTTTCTCCATATAATGAACTGAACTAGGCTCCATTGTTAATCTTCCGATTAATTGATGAGGATAAGAGTTGGACTAGAAAAACAATTTATCGACAAACTTTACAAGAATTGGAGTATAAATTTTTATAAATTCGTCAATGCTTCCAGTTCCGTTTACACTTTGCATAATAGTGCAAGCTAATAAAAACAAAAGTTGTTAGTTCAAGGTTTAAAACTCTAATGGGAAAAATAAAATGAAGGACGTTAAAGAAATTCCGCGGCAAAGACTCTCCAGACTAGAGTCTAGGTCTAAGTCTAAGTAAACTTACAAGTCTCGTTTTTCAAAATAAAATGTGATTCTCGTTATACCATCCAAGAAGTTCATACCGCAACTTCATACAAGAATTGAGCGACTTAGGTAGGTCCACATTCATAATAATCATTTCATTGAACTCCTAAAATTATCACTCAACTGAAGCAGCTCTTCATGTCTATAAATAATGCCTCTACCTCCAACATCAAAGAACACAACTACTCTCGCTCTCTGTCTGGCTTTAAGTACCTCTTCTTATCTTCTTGCTAGATCAATATCTTTGTTCAGTCCATCACCAAACATATACATGGCTTCTCGATCAACATCTCTTGTATTCAAGGTACAAAGACGGGAACCCGAACTAATATGTCCAGCTAAACCAACACCTCATGAATTTAAGTACCTATCTGATATTGATGATCAAGAAGGTCTTCGTTTCCAAATTCCTGTTATTCAGTTCTATCGAAAAAATGATGTTTCCTTGGCAAGTGGGAAAGACCCCGTGAATGTCATAAGGAAAGCATTAGCCGATTCTCTTGTTTTTTACTACCCGTTTGCTGGTAGGCTTATAGAAGCACCTGGGAGGAAGTTAGTGGTAGAATGCAATGGCAAAGGTGTCATGTTCATTGAAGCTGATGCAGATGTTCGTCTTGACGAATTCGGAGATGCACTTCAACCACCTTTTCCTTGTTTGGAAGAGCTCATTTTCGATGTCCCCGGTTCTGGGGGTGTGCTAAATTGCCCTCTCTTGTTGATTCAGGTGAGATTTGGACCCACAGTTATTCCACACATAACGCTTTTAAATTGGTCAAAACTGTTCTTAGTTTGCCAAAAGTGGTTGATTTAGTTAACTTCTTTCTTTGGTTTCATAACTGAAACAGCTTTAAACACCTATGGATATATTTCGATGACAAGTTTGATGAGGAAAATATACCAATGGGGTCTATCTATTAATATTATACGTAACTATCCACTATCTATTAGGTATCATCTGATTATATACAGGAAATGAAAGCTTGTGGTCATTTTTCAGTTGTGCAGGGAGCAAATAGACCAGTAAAATGAATCATGTTTATAGAATTTTGAAATAGTAGTTTTGATTTTGGCATACGGCGCTTGAATATCCTTTTTAAAGTAAAGAATTACAAAACTAGAATGGCACCGGACATTACAAGACAAATCCGTAATGCTCACGTTTTTCAGAATGATGGCCAAACTACGGTAGAAACTCTTTTAATTAATACTCGATTATTTAATAAACTCTCTTAAATAATATTTTTGGCCGGTCCCGAGTCGAGGACAACGTACCAAATTAATAACTCGCTAAAATTATAAGATAATACTTTTTTGATTACCTATGTAGGCCCCATATGAAGTATAAATTAATAATGCATTATATATATTCAATACATTAATGATTTACGAAGACTTTTTGAAAAATGATTTACTTGTCTTCTGCTTTTGCTAAAATCAATATTGCATTGAATTTCATCTCTAATTTTTCTTATCATTGTAAGAATTTTTGGTGTTGTTTTCTCATAGCTCGGCAAGAAATTATTCAATGTGATTGTCGCTTTAATAGTCTCGTTTCGTGAAGGGGGCTCTATTGTAGAACTTTCATCATCTTCTTCCACATCTTTATCAGTTCCCATAACGTTCTCGATTATTTCTTCATCACTCAACAACTGTGTAACTTCATTTTCTTCCGGATAATTTAGGACATCTTCAACATTCATTGAATTGCGATAGCTCAACTTCTCGATCAAATTTTGCAAGTCCTGAGTGATTTCACTGTCTGTATGTTCATCCAAATTGTCTAAACTTGTGTTATCTGTTGATCGAAGTTTACAATGA
Source organism: Papaver atlanticum (assembly GCA_023531105.1). Taxonomy (NCBI): domain Eukaryota; kingdom Viridiplantae; phylum Streptophyta; class Magnoliopsida; order Ranunculales; family Papaveraceae; genus Papaver; species Papaver atlanticum. The sequence continues at coordinate 2,590,433 of JAJJMB010011095.1, forward strand.
AAGCAGTTTGCAAGTGTACTTGTACGAACATCGATAGTCCATGCTGAAATTGCAAGATTCATTGCATCTAACACATTTATTTTTTTTGGATTTGACTCCCCTAATTCATAGCCTTCCAAAAGACCTCTATAAAATCGACGACGATAATGCATTTTAAAAGCTTGTATAATCCCTGCGTCACAAGATTGAATTTTTTAAGTTGTGTTTGGTGGCAAAAAAAAAATCAACATATTGCAGTCCTTAAATAGTTTTTGGATGAGCAGGGCAATTATCCACAATCAGGAGAACTTTTCTTGCAGCCATTTTTTTGTCGAATTTCCGAACATATTCTTCAAATAGCGCACCAGTCATCCATGCTCGTTTATTAGCACGATATTCACAGTTCAAACTTTTCAAGTTTATATTCTTGAAGCACCTTGGTTTAGCATATTTTCCTATAATCCATAAAGGAATTTTCTCTGAACCGTCTTCATTACAACAAATAACAACAGTTAGTCTTTCCTTATCTTGTTTTTTCCCTTCAAGCTGCTTTATTTGATATGAAATTTATCTATAAGTTAATAAAGTATTAATTAATATATAAATTAATAATTTATCGGTTAATTAATATCTCGCTTAATTAATAAATTTTGATGGTCCCGACAACATTAATTTGTAAAATTTCTACTGTATATGTTCTCCATGCCATAAACGATGTGAAGAGGCTACCATGAACTAGAGAGGAAACGACACATAACTGTCGTATTTTTGTAGTAAAGAAACGGTCATACAGTCATATATAAGGTTGTTTCTTCTTAATTGATACTGCTGCAATCATTTTCAAAAAAAAAAAAAAAGATACTGTTGCAACTTGCAATCATGAATACACTTTAATAAAAGAGTAGGTTCGGCAAATTTCAAACTTACGTAGACCTGTCTTTAATTGGGATAACTTTTCTGACTTGTTTATTGTTGATGATGATAGGTTACCCGACTACTATGTGGAGGATTCATTTTAGCCATTCGGCTGAACCATACCATGAGTGATGCTCAAGGTTTAGTACAATTCATGACAGCTCTAGGTGAAATTGCTCGAGGTGCACTCGCCCCATCAATCTTACCCGTTTGGCAAAGACACATCCTAAATGCCCGAGATCCCCCTCAACCCACATTTGCGCATCGCGAGTACGATGTGGTACCAGATACCAAAAACACTCTCATCCCTCTAGATGATATGGTACACCGTTCTTTCTTCTTTGGTCCCCAAGAAGTGGCTGCCCTTAGAAGACACGTGCCCCCTCATATTCAATCGTGTTCCACTTTTGAAATGCTCACCGCATGTCTCTGGAGATGTCGTACCATTGCAATCAGTCCAGATCCCGAGGAAGAAGTTCGAATGATCTGCATCGCGAACGTACGTGGGAAGTTCAATCCACCAATTCCGGAGGGATTCTATGGTAATGCCTTTGCGTTTCCAGTGGCAATATCAACTGCAGAGAAATTGAGCAAGAATCCATTAGGGTATGCACTAGAGTTGGTGAAGAAAGCCAAGAGAGAAGTGACGGACGAGTACATGCGTTCACTGGCTGATCTTATGGTGACAAATGGACGACCACATTTTGCAGTTGTGCGAGCATATCTTGTTTCGGATGTAACCCGTGCTGGGTTTGGAGATGTGGATTTCGGGTGGGGAAAAGCAGTGTACGGTGGGCCAGCGAAAGGTGGTGTAGGAGCCATACCTGGGGTAGCAAGCTTTTATATACCCTTCAAGAACAGCAAAGGAGGGGATGGAATTTTGGTACCAGTTTGTTTGGGTGGACCAGCAATGAAAAAATTTGTGGTAGAGATTGAAAAGTTGATCAGTAATGAACCATCAGCTGATTCTGAAGCTCCCGTAAATTACAAGTTCATCGCATCAGCACTCTAGTACTTGCTGATCCAGGATTCGGACAAGAACAGTTCCAATTCCCTTAGTTTGAGACTCTGAGACATTGGATTTACGAGTGTGGCATAGTAAAATGAACTGCTATAGACCCTTAAACTCCGGTTTATGACCGGATAGCATTTTTTTCGAAGTTAATGTTTTCTTTCTCTATGTTTTCTATTTCTTATGTCAAGCACAATGCATATAGAGTCATAGTTCTTCCACGGAGAAGAAACTCAGTGCAAAAATATGTGGATGGATAATTTATTTAAATAATTTGCTTAAGTGCTCCCAGCCACTTGATTCGTGTTGTATCTCTCTCTCCTCTCTCTTACTCTTTCTTCTTCTCCAACAAAACCATCAAAAACAACCCTTCTCTTTTCAGATCTAGTCCATTTTTGGATTAGATCTGAGCAGATTTCTTCATTATTTCTTGTTTTCTAGGTTAGTTAGTAGACTAGTTTAGTTTTTATTATGTTTTCTACTTATATACACCGTTTTGGTGGTTTTATCTACTCTTTTGAGGTTTATCTTCGCTTTAATGATAATTCTTGGTTATTGAGTTGGGTTATAAGATCAATAGTGATGCTCTCTAACGACGAAATCTCCATCTTTGTTGTCTCCGGTGAACTCTTCATCGGTGGTCTTTTTGACGACGGAAGCTTCATCACTAGTTACAAGAGATTTGAGCAAATCACTCCTACTTTGGGAGCATTTCTTTCTAAAGAAGAAAAACAAACTAAATGGTTGGAATTTAATTCCGAGAAAAACTATCATTCTTCCGATTTAATCGGATCTTATTCATATTAGTATTTGTCTTACTCCGGTAATCCTTCTCTTTTTCTTGTCAGATTTCTCGGTATTGTACTCTTACGGTATGTTCTTGTTACTTTGTATTCTCTTATTTTGGATCTTAAACTCATTGTAACCTTGAAATCTCATTAATGAAAAAGTTCGTGTTTATAAAAAAAAACTTGATTCGTGTTCGAGACAATAAAAAGAGATAACATGCCAGTAGAAAAAGATAACATGCCGAAGCGCAAAATGTAAATCAACACCCGTTGTTGTAGCACAAGTGCACAAGTATGCATGTTCATGCTGCTTATTAGTGCTGGTGCTCACCCCGGTCCACACGATTACCACTAACCTCCATCCCCATTTTCTCGAGTAATAATCATTAGAAAATTGACTTTCACTGTAACATTCACTTTGAGGAGCGGGTAGAACCATAATAAATGCGCCCATTTTAAACCTACACGTCCTTAATTTGGGCATCTCCGGGACATTAATGATCAAGGTTTCAGGCTACACATTCTCATTATTCTGTAAGAAGAAGAACAGAAAAACCAAACTGAAGTGTAAGAAAAACAAAAATGACGATAACATCTATACAGGACAGGAGGAGGTATATCAAGCAGAAAACCAGTCCCAATAGACGTCATTATAGAAGCTATGCTTGTTTCTTCAAAGAAAAGCACCGGATGTTACTGGTTGAGTGCGCTAACATATTCGAGTTCCACGATGGTGGAGACCTAAAACCACCATCGTCATCCTTGGAACATCTCCTTTATAATAGCCCTGGTTCAGGAGATACACTCAGGGTTCCACACTCCCATCTCCCTTAAATTTGATTATTAGGTACAGGCATCTCCCTCTAAGGTGAGATGGGAGTATGTGAAATCTGATAGATTAACAGTGCATGCTCACTTTGTTGTTATGCGCATACATTTCACGGCACCCTGAACAATTATCATGCGTATCATCCCACCCTGAAAGTCTCTGACCTGCTCTTCCGATGACAAAATGAAGGAGAAGAAAATCATGCTTCTTAATGATGAAACTTGTCCCTTCAAATCTCGTCAATAGTAAGACAGTGTTTTAGAACCACTGAAATTGACGTGTGGCAAACAAAATCTTCACGAGTCAACTGTTGGTGAATGTCTGCGGCTCTGAATCATTATCCTGTCTCCCTATTTGCAAATGGAACTGCTCAGCTCTCAATACCCACCATCCATAGCGAGTATGATGCGGTGCCTAGAGCCAAAGCAGTAGTCCAACCTCCCAATAAACATCAATCAAACACTCCAAGGTTCCTTATTTTCTGGGTAGTTTTTGTGTAAATGCAATTGCCCATAGGGAGAATACACATGCCCATGCTATTGCATTTACTCTTGATGCCAAGGATGTCTATCTTTTCATGCTCAACACACTTGAGAAATGTGGCCTCTAACAGCCAACAGCCAGCAGCATTCTATGGAAACGCGTTAGGCATTGCCACGACAATATCAACAGTTGTGTGTAAGAACCCACTGGGATATGAATTGGAGTTTGTGAAGAAAACAGAGAAGGAAATGCTCAACACTTGCACAGCAGCTGAACAACAAGTGATAAAGACAGAACACTGAGGATGTAGATTATCATATCATAAACATGGTATGCAGTTACTACTTTATGCATGATGGGGGAAAGCGGTCTACAGTAGGCCAATGGAAATGGACATAGAAGCTTTTACATGCCGTTCAAGAACTCCTAAGGTGAACATGGTACTTGGTGCCAGATTGATTAAAAATTTAAAAGACACTAAACCCCCTTCAAGATGCGTCCAAATTGTCCACAATAATCTAATAAAGACAAAAAGAAAAATTGAGAAGCCAGTTATGGCAAAAGACAAAAATAATTGAACAGGGAAAACGGAAATAAAATTTCCCGTCCACAGCCACTGATCAACAACCGCGAGATAACCAACCATATTTTTCCTTTACCGGTATATATAGCTGATCGACTTTTGTTTCACAAACAAGACAACTAACAATTCAGAGTCAAAAGTGATGAAAAACTGGTCCTAGCAGAAGAGGGGAAAGAACTGAAATAACTGAAAATAACAGGGTCAAGTAAAATAAACTTCTCTAAGGTACCTTATACTACAGATGTCAATACAGTGAGAGACGTTGTCATTGCCGAAAATGATCAACCTTTTCTCTAGCCAAACTGTCCCAATCAGTTGGTAGCAAGTGTAATCTATGTTGCAGCACCACTGTCGAACTGCATCCAGCTTCACAACATCAGTTCATACTAGACAACGTACAAAGGTAGAATGAGGACAGAAGAGAAAGGGGAATTAATGGGGCATCCGTCAATGCTTCAACTCTAAATCATGTAAGAAGACAATAAATAAACCTTCAATCCATAGTTATTCTAACATTCTATTGGAGATTACCTTAAGCTACCCAATCTGTAGATCTTATAATTCCCCTCCTAATTCTATGAGAATCAGAATAAACACACAATGATGATTGAGGGAAATGAGATATAAAATCTAGCCCCGTAAAGCATATACCTCTAGGGAAGGAGGCTTATTATACTCACCTTTAATGCTGCAGAAAACACCTTGGGGTTTAGGGAAGAGGACTTGCTCAGATGCACTAAACTGACATTACTGAACAGCAAAAAATTTAGCAGATATTTGGCATCAGGCCACCGTAAGTACCTTAAAGAACGGGTAGTAGCTAGAAACACTATTAGGTAGAAATGGAAACATATGACAACTCGGTGCAAAGGCTCCATGCCGACAACAACCTAACTAATATCAACAGATTAGGGAAACACATAATCCTCTCATTATTAGTAAATGAAATGACCCGATTTGAGATTAAACTGGAAGAACAAACGACATGCCAGGGTTATAATATTTTACTACTTAAGACACTTTTAACACAATATTTGGAATTTGGAATATTATTTCAGAAAAAGAGAGTAATAACTAGCTCCTAATAGGAGCCTTACCATAATTTGTTAGCAAAACAACACTTGGGAACAAAAGAGATACACTACCCTGAAATCAGATTACTACTCAGCACATCAGTTAAACACACACATACACACACACACACACACAAACACACACACACACACACACACACACACACAAAAAAAAAAAAAACTGATGTGAAATATATTAATGTAAAAATTATATTAGAACATAATAAATTAAACCAAACCAATGATGGAGAAGCCAAATGACATTTGGACTTTGATTAATAAGAAATTTCAGCTTCAAAGAAAATAAATAAGCAGAAATTTAAAGAGAATCCAACAAATAAAATGATGAATAACTGTACTTTATCATTTAAAAATAATAACAGGAACCAGAAATGGCGAAAAACCAAATATTTTAGCACAAAAATAACAACAAACTAAATGACGGCGAAGGCGAAAATAATGAATCTTGATTGAAAGAGATAGTTACATCTGATTAATTAGCAGAACACTGAATCCCAAAACTAGATCCAAATCATAAAACAACAGACTAAACTGTATTAAATAGAAGAAACAATAATACAAGTAAAGATCTGACCTTCCTCTAATCAATCGTATCGAATGGCTAGGTTTGAGTCTTGATTCACTAACTCACTGCTGTATCCGATTCAGTTGATGCAAGGCGGGAATCCAATTCACATGGTCAACATTAACAAGAACCAAAAAGAAGAAAATGAATAAACCGTTTCCCGACCTGCACCAAGCGAACTAGATACAACAACAACAATCACAATCAGAATAATTAGAGAAGTTAACAAGATCCAAAGCAGCCGAGATAGATTTTCTCTGATAGTGTAACAGCGAGAAGAGAGGCTATGGTTATTTTTGGAAGCAAAACAGAAACCCTATCCTCCTTTCTTGTCCACACAGGAAAAGAAAAAAGAGGAAGAGTGAGATTTTTATAGACTAGAAATAAATATTCTTGACAGGGCCAACCAAAAGCAGTTTAGGTCTGATGAGGAGGGAGTTGCGTAAGACGACTAGATTTTATATACTCTCTATACTAGTATAGTTTGGTGGAACCAAATACAATGCACATGTTACTGACACGTTGCTTGCCGACTTTGTTCCAAAAGTAGGTTAAAACAAAACTAAGTTCTCCTGTTGAAAAGTCAGTGCGTACGGTGTATGAAACTCCTGCATTGTTCGGCGGTAGATAGAACTCGCACCATTCTATAGTTTTTAAAACTGACGGCCTTTTCGGTCGTTTTTAGTTTGCATTCATTTGCTCCTAGAGTTTTAAACCAAAACAATAGCTTTTTTCGTTTTTGTTTTTCAGAACAATAGTTACACCTTCCAATTCTCAAAAAAAGATATCATCACTTATTTATTTTGGACTAAATATAGACCATTTTATTTGAGATTGCATGATGGAGTTATTTAAATTAATTGGGAGCCTTATAATTAAACAAAATAGGATTATTAGGAAGTAAATTCTAATTTTTCTTGTTGTAAAATTTTCTGTTAGAATCGGCGATGTTGATATGAGTTTCGTGTAGCCGATTGTGCGAAGGATTTTTGTTCTTAAAAATCCAAAGTTGCTGGGTTTTGATAATGCAGTTAATATCTCAATTAGTATGTATATAGACATAAGGTCCGTGAACCTGATTGTTAAGTAAAGTACTTGGACGATGTCAAAAATCAATATCCAAGATCAATCTGTTCATATCCAAATAATTCAATCGGAATTCTGCCAATTGATTAAATTTGTTATCTATCTTTCAATATACGAATTCTACATGAAACTAGTCTCGTAATCGATTACAATTAAGCGGACGTATCTACTAAGATTGAATACGTACTAAACTGTGTAAATCCAATTATAAAGATAAACGATATAATGAGCGGAAAAGGAAAAACACAAGACACCAAAAAAATTGTTAACGAGGAAACCGCAATAGCAGGAAAAAAAAACCCGGGACTTCGTCCAGATTGAACACCACACTGTATTAAGCCGCTACAGACACTAGCTACTATCAGATTTCAGACTGGAATGTAGTTGAGACCGAACCCATCCTCCAAGCGATTCGGTTACAGTCACGCTCCTTACGTCTCTTGAACCTCGTAAGATTTTACGCACTTGATTCCCTTAGCTAACGTCCATTACAACCTAAGAGTTACTTCAGCCGAAGTGAAGACTATTGATACCAATCTACCTCTAACAGATAAGCCTAGTTGATTTTCGTTTAGATCAAAGATCAAGGTGTGGAAATCTGTTTGCAATAGAAAAGCTAGCAAACCTCACAAATCCAGAATTTACGACTCCCGAAGAGCTGCCTAGATTCTTAACCACCTCTCAAGAACAATCTTTGAAAGATCAACTAAGATCGGTCTTTAAATATCTATCTTGAGGAATCACAAAGTCTGAGACGAAGAGATCTTTGCGATTACTATCTATCTTTCCTGAAAGAGATTACGAAAAGCTCGATAACAGAAAAGCAAGATCAGGATTCACAGACTATCAAGGTAAAGATAGTCGGACCTGGATTCACGAATCCCAAAAGCGAAGTCTTTTAGTCGTAACCTAATAATGTTTCATAGAGGAAACCTGAGTCAATAGAGCACGACTCTAGAATTAACTATGACACAAAGTGTCAGGGACTGATTTTCCCAGTTGACAGAGATGCTCTATTTATAGTTTTCAAAGTCTAGGGTTAATTTAGAATTCAAGCTAAGATAACTTGAGAATCAAGCAAACACTTTAGGTCTTCAAAATACAATAGAAGACTATACACATAGGTACGGTTACGGAACCGTGTATAATGACTGCTCGATTTGGCAAGTTAGCCAAAGAATTAAAAGTTATTTAATGTTCATTTAAACACCTAAGAAATTAATCATGATACAAACACATAAGTGTTTAAGTAATCAATGAAGTCTTAGAAATGTTTACGAGAGTTCTAGCATTCTTCTTCGACTCGAACTATCGAGTCAAATTTTCAATTTCCGCTTCCTCTTGCCTGATGGGATCACTGGAATGAACTACACATATCACAGCTACAACTCCTTGACAGCGGCAATCCCTTGACCAAATCAAGCATTATCAAACTCAAAGTTGTTGCACACATCCAGATGGTATTCCAAATTCGTAATTACTCCTTCAAAAGAGGAAACTCTGGTCACACTACATATATCTGTTATTGAAGATAAGATCTCCTCGGCATGCTTTGCCAAAACTAATGCAATTTTTAGATTTCTTAGTAGTGACAATGTGACTGTACTTCCGCCATATTTGAGTATATAGCTCAGCATAGTTAGTAGGTACACTGAACCCTCCGATAAGTACATGACTTGCCAGGGGTGCACTAAAATGTTGATAAAAAAAATGAGGCATGCATTGGGATTCTCAACTATGAGTATAACCTTTTCAGCCTCTAGAGTACTGTCACCTTGGGTATTCGTGTCAAAAACTATCTCAGAGATAATTTCTTCATGTCCCTAAGGTAACGAAGAAGTGATGTAACCAATTTGGTCTATGATTATTGTCTCTTCATCATCTTCTTGTTCCTTCTCGCTTTCGACCTACAACATCATCTCAATAAGTTAGAAGGCTCCAACCACAAAATTCAATCATAAACAGTAAAATCCAGAGAATAAGTGAAATAATGATACAAAGATTCATATTGGAGCATTACATGAAGAAACAAGCAAGCCAAAGACATGAGAACACGTTTTTCAACGACCCTGCTGTGAGACACGTTTCTACATTGTCCTCTACAAAAATAGGAGCTGCGGGTAATTAGTAAAGAATTTGAGAGTGAAATATATGCCAATTTTTTTTATGTATATCTAGTATGACATAATAAAAAATCAAACCAATCAGATGAACGCGCTAAAAGATACACCCAAAATGGTAAACTATGTGGCAGCTAATAACTGACAGAATTTCTCCTGAATTTTTTCTGAGTTTTTACTGTTATGATATTTTGACCGCTAAACGAGCTCAAAACCCAAATTTTCACTTGAAAGGAGATAAAAAAATTCATTCTCATCAAAATATTGGGGTTAACAATCAAAATCCGAGTGTGTATGAATATTCTACAATAATTCTAATAAAGGGTCTTACATATGAAATTTTCTAACAACGAAATCTTACGAAAATTTTCATTTATTCTTCCATTAAACCACATTTTTATGCAAGTATGAGGTCAAAACAAAGTGGAAACTTACTTGGCCATCCTTTGTGTTATTTGGTGAGTTGGATTTGTTGTTATCACGCTCCGGGCTACTATCTCCATCTTCGCTGAATTCTGAATCAGACCGATTGCCACCCTCGTCTTCTGAAGACGCCTTGGGATTGTCATTATCGAACTCTTCACCTTCCTCATACTCTGAAGATTCCCTGGGAGTACTGTCATCTTGATTAACTATCATTGTTGATGCTACAAGTCTAGCGAAGGCATTCATTCGCCCAGACGAGGTTACTGGGAAACCCTTATTACTTTGAAAAATCCGACCCTATGTTAACGTACAAGGTCAAACAAGATTGATTTGAAACCACAGTCGCTCAAGAAATCTGGCTGGACAAACAAAAAATATGTATACATACTTGTACAGTTGGAGAATACTTGACATACCAAGGATGTTGTAGTTTCAAACGAGCACTCTAATATATTATATGTTTTATTTCTAATTAAGTTCACTTGATCCCTTTGCTTCTAATAGAGAATAACTTTCTTGAAAATTAATGTTGGATTGTCAAGTATGAAAATTAATCAATTTTACATCCTAGAAATTACGTAAGTTTGTTTCATCGAGTTTAGGGTAAGGTTTAGATCCGTCACCATGGTTGCAAACATTAAAGTTCGGATAATTACAACTGAAGATTCGAAGACGAAAAGCTCGAGAAAAACCCAACACTGCAATACTTCCAAATAGATATTTGATCTTAACTATATGTAACTTTAAAGTAGATTGGTTATATTTACATTAGGTAAAACTCAATAGATATTATGATTGTAGACATATAAGGAATGAGCTTTTTACATAAAAAACTTGGTATTATCTAAGTCCAGTAAGCAGAAGTATTGTGTAACTGGAGTGTAAGAATATTAGTTTTCACAAGTGGAGTTTCAAATATTTTCAAAATTGGCCATAGGTTACGGAACCATTCTTCTTTGGTTCCAAAACCAAAGCTCTTTTGATCCCAAAGACAACTTAGCACGCAACAAATTATGCAATTGTGGTTACATGAAACGAACTAAAATGAAAATTTGATTGGTTCCCGGACCCTCTTTTATGGTTCCAGAACTCATCTAGAACTACTAAGGAGAGCTTATGGAACTTCATCGACAAAAGGTATGTGGAGACTGAAACTCATCTATCACTCATAAAGTATATTTCTACTCTATCTCCTTCTTGAGACAAAAGTCGTATTACTATATAGTATTCGATTATAAACATTTGATATTTCGAGCTGAGTTTAACTCACTTACATATTTCTCGAAATATGTGTTGGTAAGCTTTTGCTTCAACCAAGTTCATCTTATATTCTTGACATAAGTCAAAAGATGATCATGTGAAAATCGTCAAGTAACATCTTACATGATTTATGTGATACAGTCATTTGATGTAGACTCGGAATGTTTCGTATTGATTATTTCAATAAATTGAAAATCTCTTTGATGCTAATAGTTAGTGAAAACAACTATTGTCATCCTCCAAGAATGTTTCAATGGTTGAAATAGAGTTTAGAACACTTAACCATAATTGGATTATAGACATAGTATGCGTACTTGCATATATGTTGATCCAAGACCGGTATAGTATGCATAACCGTATGCGTACTGGGAAGGTCAGGTAAAGTCTGGGAGCCTTGGTATGCGTACCTATATGCGTACTGGCGAACTCAGTTGAAGTTCGGGAACTTTTGTATGCGTACCCGTATGCGTACTAATTCAATTGATGTTTTAGATGTGTGATAGTATGCGTACCCGTTCACATACTGTCGGACACAGTCCAAGTCCGGCTACTTAAGTATGCGTACCTGTTTGCATACTTGAGTGGGTTAAGTTCTAGAATCGGTTTGTTCATGAACTAATACATTTATATAATAAGGAATGCAATCTTTTGCAAACCGTGGCTATAATGTTCATGACTTGATTCGAGTGAATCAAAATCGATTTTGCTTCAATTATGTCTTGTATACTTCTATGGGAATATAAACAATTGAACAACTCTATAACTAGTTTCATTTGAGTCATTTGAACTAGTTGTTGATAAGATGAATAAGGTTGATAAGAAAGTGTGCATATGGCTAACTTCGGTTAACTATTGTTTAGCCAACAAGGTGTACACGTTTAGGTACGGTTACCCATATCTAAATGAAAGTACATTTCATTTGTGTGTAACAAGCTAAGACCATCTAACGATGGAGAGATATTGCTTTGGTTTCAAGCAAACTTAGCTTGGCTCTTAGATCAGGTTTCATCTAACGGTGAATATTAATTGCTTTGTTTCAAAGCTATCAAACCCTGATTTGAAAACTATATAAAGGAGAACTCTAGCAACTGGGAAACCTAATCCCCACACCTCATGTGTGATACTAGTTGCGACTAGAGTTGATTCTCCTTTAACCTTAGGTTTTTCACGAAACCCTGTAGGTTAACGACTTGAAGACTTCATTAGGATTGTGAAGCCAGACCCAACTATTTTCTCTGTAGTTGCGTATTCTGATCTTGCTGTTTTCTATCGTGATTGAGTACTATCTTCTCTAAGATTTGCTCTAGATTTAATCTCCGATAGGCAAGATAAAAAGTAGTCACAAACATCTTCGTCTCATCGTTTGCGATTCCACAATATCTTGTTTCGCTACCATACGATTAAGATTATTGTGAGGTGATTGATATTTCTAGACTTTTCTTTGGGAATATAAGTCCGGTTTATCAATTGGTTCCTGTTCACCTTGATTTATCAAAAGACGGAACAAAACTCATAAGTTTATCTGTGGGAGACAGATTTATCTATACAATAGACTTTTCTGTGTGAGACAGATTGGTTTATCAAGTCTTCAACTTTGGGTTGTAGCAACTCTTAGTTGTGGGTGAGATCAGCTAAGGGAATCAAGAGAAATCCGGCGTGGTTCTAGAGGCGTAAGGAACGCGACTGTACCTTGATCAGTGCGAGATTGTTTAGGGCATAACTACATTCCAGTCCAAAGTTAACATAGAGTATGCTAGTGTCTGTAGCGGCTTAATACAGTGTGCTGTTCAAACCTGGACTAGGTCCCGGGGTTTTTCTGCATTTGCGGTTTCTTCGTTAACAAAATTTCTGGTGTCTGTGTTATTTCTTTTCCGCATTATATTTGTTTATATAATAGAAATATCACCGGTTGTGCGTAAGATCAATCAATTAGATAATCCAACCTTTGGTTGTTGATATAAATTGATTGACACTTGAACATTGGTCTTTGGTACCGTTCAAGTTATTTCTTATATTCAATCGGGCTCGTAAATTCTTATTTGTTTGATTGCGGATTGAATTGAGAAATTGAGATATAACTCTTTGATATACTTTTATTAAGATTGTGTCTGACTGTCTAGTTGATTCTCTTGAAAGTATATTAGAGTTTTTCCATACAGATTGCTAAGCGAAATATTGGGTGTGGTTGTTAGACCCTCGCTTTTTCAATTGGTATCAGAGCATGCAAACACGTTTAAGACCTCATAAGTCTATGTTTGTAGCCATCTAACTCCATGGACAGTAAAGTCTCAATAAACGCTTCACCAGGATTTAACTATGATCTTAGAGAATGTTCTGAAGAGGTTGTTATTCTCTAGAAAAAGTTGGATGAATAAATCCAGATCAATTTTGAACTTATTGCAGAAATTGCAAAGTATAAGGATTTGAAATATGTCAAAGTTTCTTCAATGGATTTGAATAACTCTTTTAATTCTTCTCTGAAGAATTGTCGCAAGTCAGGAGATAAGCGAGGTTTAGGCTTTGTGAAACCTGATTGGACTCAGAACTACTCAGATAAGATTAAAGATGTTGGTTCATGTATGTTTTGTGATTCTCACAATCATTTTCAACATACATGTACATCTTTCAGGAGAAGTTTAAAAGTTGCGAGTAATCTTCGTAAGAAAGCTGAAAAACTGTTTACATCCCTAAAAGGGTGTACAAATCTAACAAGAAATCCCAAATGGGATAGTAGTGTTAGTATGGGAGATTTTTCTCTAAAATCAACATCGCCCTTTCAATGGTTTCTTGACAGTGGATGTAGCCGACATATGACTGGTGATCTCTCGTGGTTTGTGAATTCAAGCGACTTTGAAGGAGGTCTTGTAACTTTTGGAGATGGGAGTTGTTGCTACATAAGCAAGAAGGGGACGATCAAACTTCCTGGCATTCCTGAAATCCATGATGTAGTATACGTTAAAGGTATGACTGCAAATCTTCTTTCTATTAGTCAAATTTGTGACAAAGGTCATAAAGTTGTCTTCAATGCAAATGAATGTGACATTGTAGATAAAACTGGAAAAGTAATTTTTTCAGGGAACTCGTGGTAAAAACAACTGTTATCTTCTTGATACTCAGTTTAGTAATTGTTGCAATTTGACTAAGGTGGAATCTACACATCTTTGGCATGAGCGTTTTGGTCACATCAATTACTGCCTTCTAACTAAGATCATTAACAAAGAACTTGTTAGAGGCGTTCCCAAAATCAATGCAAAGATTGATGGTGTCTGTGGTGCCTGTCAAAAGGGTAAACAAACGAAAGTTCACCGTAAATCATCTCGAGACATTCTCACTAAAGCTCCACATGATTTAATTCATATGGATCTCTTCGACCCTATTCAACAACCTACGGTTGCTGGCAAGAAGTATGCTTTAGTTATAGTAGATGATTACACCAGATTCACTTGGGTGGCATTTTTAGCTCATAAGAATGAAACCCTTGATGAATTCAATATTATTGTTAATAGAATCCAGAATGAACAAGGTCGCAAACTAAAGAAAATTAGAAGCGACCGTGGAACTGAATTCAAGGACACTAAGGTGTTTGAATTTTATGACAAACTGGGGATTATTCAACAATACTCACCACCCATTACTCCTCAAGCTAACGGAGTTGCAGAAAGGAAGAATGGGAACATTCAGGAAATGGCCAGGGTAATGCTCCATAACAAAAATTTACCATTAAGGTTTTGGGGAGAAGCTGTTTTCACAGCATGTTATTTGATCAACCGTGTCTACCTACGGTCTAAAACCCTAAACACTCCTTATGAGTTGTGGTACGGTAGGAAGCCCAACTTACATTATCTCAGAGTATTCGGAAGTAAGTGCTACATTCTGAAAGATCGAGAACAGAGAGGGGAATTTGATACTAAAAGCGATGAAGGTATCTTTCTTGGCTATGCTTCTTATAGTCGTGGTTTTCGAGTGTTTAATCTAAGAACCCAAGTTATGATGGAATCTGCTAATGTCATCATTGATGATCTGAGCAATTTTCACCATGATAATCCTCCCGCTGAATTGCCTCCAACTGAGACAATTGAGAAAGTCAAGGAAATCCAAGAATCAGTTGAAGGCGTCCCAACGGTTACTGATCCTGATATTTCTAGTGACGAGGAGAAGAGCACTGATCAAGCTACTCCTGTTGAACAAGAACGTTTCCCTCCACGACACCTCTGGGTTCAAAGGAATCATGATCCCAACAGTATTATTGGAGGAAGAGATTCTACTGCTAAGACAAGAGGACAACTTCAAAATATTTGCAATTTTGGTTGTTTTCTATCACAAGTAGAACTGAGAAATATTTATGAAGCTCTTAGCGATCCCTTTTGGGTGAATGCAATGCATGAAGAGTTAAATCAATTTCAAAGACAAGATTTATCGGAGCTCGTACCTTGTCCCTCCAATATCAATATTGTTGGTACTAAATGGATATTCAAGAACAAGTCTGATGAATTTGGCACCATTGTCAGAAATAAAGCTAGACTTGTCGCACGGGGATATTCACAAATTAAAGGTATCGACTTTGATGAAACTTTTGCTCATGTGGCACGCTTTGAGTCCATTCGGTTGTTATTAGCTCATGCTTGTTTTCTTAAGGTTAAGCTATTTCAAATGGACATAGAATCCTCGTTCCTAAACATAAATTTAAAGGAAAAGGTCTATGTCGCTCAACCTAAGGGTTTTGAAAATCCTTATTTCCCAGATCATGTCCTTAAGCTCAAAAAGGCATTATATGGGTTAAAACAAGCACCTCGTGCCCGGTTCGAAAAACTAACTACTTCTCTTCTTATGAAAGGCTTTTCGAGAGGAGGAGCTGATAAAACCTTGTTTACCAAATAGAGTGGGAAAGATGTTGTCATTGCTCAAGTTTATGTAGATGACATCATCTATGGATCTACTTCTGAGAAACTTGCAAAATATTTTCAAGTCTCTCTTGGAAAGGAGTTTGAAATGAGCAATGTTGGTAAATTAAAATTCTTTTTAGGATTACAGATTCAACGACATAAGGATGGAATTTACTTATCTCAAGAAAAATATGCTAAGGATCTTGTGACAAGGTTCGGTCTTGATAAGTCTACTCAAAAACTGACTCATATGCCCACTACTGGTAAACTGCATCGAGATGAGAAATGAGTAAATGTGGATCAAAAGTTTTATCGATCTATCATTGGAAGCCTCTTATATCTTACAGCTACTAGACCTGATATTGCTTTTAGTATTAGTTGTTGTGCTAGATTTTAGGCTAATCCAAAGGAATCTCATCTTGCAGCTGCAAAGAGGATCATGCGTTATATCCAACATACTAGCGGGTATGGTCTATCCTATACTTTTGATACTAACACTAATCTTACTGCCTATTCAGATGCGGATTGGGCAGGATGTGTAGAAGACAGAAAGAGTACTTCGGGGGGATTTTACTATGTTGGGTTGAATCTTGTGGAATGGCATAGCAAGAAACAAAACTCACAGTCCCTATCCACATGCGAAGTAGAATACATTGTTGCAGGTTCATGTTGTACTTAACTTCTATGGATGAAACAAATGCTTGCTGATTATGGAATTGACACTGGTGTAATGAAGATCTTTTGTGATAAATCAAGTGTGATTCGCATCACTGAGAATCCTGTTGAGCACTCAAGAACTAAGCACATTTACATAAGGTATCATTTTATTTGAGATCTCTATGAAAATGGTATCATCAATATGGAATTTGTGCCTTACGAACAACAATTGGATGATATTCTCACCAAACCTTTAGATATTGCTACGTTTCAACACTTACGGTAGTCTATTGGTGTTGTTTTGGTTCATTAGTTTTCTAGCCTTTCGCCCCTGGACTCATTCATATCTTTTGGGCAATCAAGGCTTAGAACATCAGTGTAGTGTTGTTTCAATTTCGCATTTGTTTCTACATAGAAAACAGTTTTGTTGGGTATCAAAGTATTCTTTTAAATCCTTCTTTTCTTGTGAAAGTAAGGTCGCTCTTGTTATTCTTTCGGGAATGACATTTTATGGGGGAGAGTTCTTTTTGAACTTGTGCTTAATTGCCAAATCTTTGTGGGGAGTGCGGCTGTGGAATATTATAGGAGTTTTCTTGTATCTTTATAAACTCCTTGATGAATACACTAGTTTCGGCTATGTGAAATCTTCGAAATAAAGTTGATATGTTCTCTTTTGGTCATAAAGTATCTCTATGAAAATTTCATTAGGATCCCACTAGTTTTCATACCTTTTCCAATTTATATTGACAAAAGGGGGGAGAATTAATGTGTAGTTCACACTACAAATACATATGGTTTACGGATCATTATGTAAGGGGGAGTGGTTTTCATGTGAGATGAAGTATTGACTAAGGGGGAGTGATACATATCACCATAGTATTGTTGTCAAAGTTATGATACAATTGAACTTTGATGTTGTGTAATAATACTATGACCCTGTATAACAATGATTGAGAGCAATTGTTTTCTCATTGTTATAACAATGGATATTCAACAACTATGATGCTAAGTTGAACACGTTCAGAATCACTGGAGTACTTGGAAGTGACAAAGATTTCAAGTAATGTTGAAGAACCAAGAAGATCAAGCATTTGGATGAGAAGCTACAAAGTTTTTTTATTTTGTAATCCATATGTATTGATAGTTTTGTCACTAAAATTGACAAAGGGGGGGATTTTTAGAGAACTGCTTGGTCGAACTCGCAAGCGCTGCTATCTCAAACTTGTTTGTCAAGTTTAGTGATCAAAACTATAAGTCTTGATTTCTAGTATACTTATAGTAATGTCTAAGACTAGGATAGATTTTATAGTTGAGCTTTAGACTTCACGGCGTTCATCAATTGAAGACGAAGAACTACTAAGGAGAGCTTGTGGAACTTCATCGACAAAAGGTATATGGAGACTGAAACTTATCTATCACTCAGAAAGTCTATTTCTACTATATCTCCTTCTTGAGACAAAAGTCGTATTACTATATAGTATTCGATTATACACATTTGGTATTTCGAGCTGAGTTTAACTCGCTTATATATTTCTCGAAATATGTGTTGGTAAACTTTTGCTTCAACCAAGTTCATCTTATATTCTTGACGCAAGTCAAAAGATGATCATGTGAAAATCGCCAAGTAACATCTTACATGATTTGTGTGATATAGTCATTTAATGTAGACTATGAATGTTTCGTATTGATTATTTCAATAACTTGAAAATCGCTTTGATGCTAATAGTTAATGAAAACAACTATTGTCATCCTCTAAGAATGTTTCAATGATTGAAATAAAGTTTAGAACACTTAACCATAATTGGATTATAGACATAGTATGCGTACTTGCATATATGTTGATCCAAGACCGGTATAGTATGCATAACCGTATGTGTACTGGGAAGGTCAGGTAAAGTCCGGGAGCCTTGGTATGCGTACCCATACGCGTACTGGCGAACTCAGTTGAAGTTCAGGAACTTTTGTATGCATACCCGTATGCGTACTAATTCAATTGATGTTTTAGATGTGTGATAGTATGCGTACCCGTTCACATACTGTCGGACACAGTCCAAGTCCGGCTACTTAAGTATGCGTACCTGTTTGCATACTTGAGTGGGTTAAGTTCTAGAATCGGTTTGTTCATGAACTAATACATTTATATAATAAGGAATGCAATCTTTTGCAAACCGTGGCTATAATGTTCATGACTTGATTCGAGTGAATCAAAATCGATTTTGCTTCAATTGTGTCTTGTATACTTCTATGGGAATATAAACAATTGAACAACTCTATAACTAGTTTCATTTGAGTCATTTGAACTAGTTGTTGATAAGATGAATAAGGTTGATAAGAAAGTGTGCATATGGCTAACTTCGGTTAACTATTGTTTAGCCAACAAGGTGTACACGTTTAGGTACGGTTACCCATATCTAAATGAAAGTACATTTCATTTGTGTGTAACAAGCTAAGACCATCTAACGATGGAGAGATATTGCTTTGGTTTCAAGAGAACTTAGCTTGGCTCTTAGATCAGGTTTCATCTAACAGTGAATATTAATTGCTTTGTTTCCAAGCAATCAAACCCTGATTCAAAAATTATATAAAGGAGAACTCTAGCAACTGGGAAACCTAATCCCCACACCTCATGTGTGATACTAGTTGCGACTAGAGTCGATTCTCCTTTAACCTAAGGTTTTTCACGAAGCCATATAGGTTAACGACTTGAAGACTTCATTGTGATTGTGAAGCCAGACCCAGCTATTTTCTCTGTAGTTGCGTGTTCTGATCTTGCTGTTTTCTATCGTGATTGAGTACTATCTTTTTTAATATTTGCTCGATATTTAATCTCCGATAGGCAAGATAAAAGTAGTCACAAACATCTTCGTCTCATCGTTTGTGATTCCACAATATCTTGTTTCGCTACCATACGATTAAGATTATTGTGAGGTGATTGATATTTCTAGGTTGTTCTTGGGGAATATAAGTCCGGTGTATCAATTGGTTCCTGTTCACCTTGATTTATCAAAAGACGAAACAAAACTCATAGGTTTATCTGTGGGAGACAGATTTATCTATACAATAGACTTTTCTGTGTGAGACAGATTTGTTTATCAAGTCTTCGACTTTGGGTCGTAGCAACTCTTAGTTGTGGGTGAGATCAGCTAAGGGAATCAAGTGCGCAGAATCCGGCGTGGTTCTAAAAGTGTAAGGAACGCGACTGTACCTTGATCAGTGTGAGATTGGTTAGGGATCAACTATATTCCAGTCCGAAGTTAACTTGGAATAGGCTAGTGTCTGTAGCGGCTTAATACAATGTG
This sequence comes from Papaver atlanticum, assembly GCA_023531105.1. Taxonomy (NCBI): domain Eukaryota; kingdom Viridiplantae; phylum Streptophyta; class Magnoliopsida; order Ranunculales; family Papaveraceae; genus Papaver; species Papaver atlanticum. The sequence continues at coordinate 2,610,412 of JAJJMB010011095.1, forward strand.
GTTTTCAAATCTGGACTAGGTCCCGGGGGTTTTCTGCATTTGCGGTTTCCTCGTTAACAAAATTTCCGATGTCTGTGTTATTTCTTTTCCGCATTATATTTGTTTATATAATAGAAATATCACAGGTTGTGCGTAAGATCAATTAATTAGATAATCCAACCTTTGGTTGTTGATATAAATTGATTCACACTTGAACATTGGTCTTTGGTACCGTTCAAGTTATTTCTTATATTCAATCGGGCTCGCAAATTCCTATTTGTTTGATTGCGGATTGAATTGAGAAATTGAGATATAACTCTTTGATATACTTTTATTAAGATTGAGTCTGACTATCTAGTTGATTCTCTTAAAAGTATATTAGAGTTTGTCCATATAGATTGCTAAGCGAAATATTGGGTATGGTTGTTAGACCCCCGCTTTTTCAGAAAACATAATTGCGAAGATGTATATACTGTACATATTGTATAATACTCTAGTGATGTGACATGGTCATATGTGTATTATCATAGTATTAGGGAATTAGACTGCGAAGTATAACGCTTATCTTTTGAACTTCGTAGATATGACATCGACATAATCTTGTATATACTGTTATGATTATGTGAATGGGTTATGGTAAAGATTTCATCCTAGGAAACAATGTTTTACATTTGTTTAAAGGAAGTACGTTCATGAACTTGTTTTATGAATCTAAAGGGAAATCGTTAGGCTTATTGGTACGGCTATTCATTGCAAATCTTTTGATTATCAATATGTGTGAGATGGTAGAACCGATCGTAACTTTGTTATGTATCTTGGTATAACTAATCACAATTCCTAACTTATGATTTGGTATGACTAGTTTTTATTAATTTGTGTCACCGATCCTAAGTAAGCACCATGAGATGGTATGATCGATATTTGTAATTGGTGTGACCGATCCTAGTAATTGGTGTGGCCGATCACAGAGTGTTGTGTAATCGATCCTTGTAATTGGTAACCGGTCCTGGTAATTGGTGTAACCGATCCTAGTAACTGGTGTGACCGATCACAGGCAATATCATGAGTATATGGTAACCGGTCCTGGTAATTTATGTAACCGATCCTGGTAATTGATGTAACCGGTCCTGGTAACTTGTGTGGCAGATCACAAGTATTTCCATATTGAGGTATAACCGATCCTAGTGATTGGTAGAACCGATTGAACCCATGTATGTGATTTGATATTTGATCAATCACATAGTAGTCTTGGAATACATGAGAACCAATTCTTAACTTGTTTGGAAGTGTGGTATAACCGATTCCAAGAATGTAAATCCATGTAAATATGAATAAGGATTTACAGTGAAAAGATGTCAACATACTTTGAACAAGTACAATAACTCTTATCATTTATTGTTCAAAGATATTCCTTAGTACTCAAGGAGATCCTGTGCCGAAATAAATTGAGAATCTTTTAATTAAGGTTTTCGGTTTTATATGCTTTAATTACCAGCAATAAAATGCATATCTCTAGAGAATAAAAATTAGTAATGTTCATTTACTAATTGGAGATTTCATATTGAGAGATTTCGTAATTTTTTGACAAGCATTTATTGGAATTAGAAAAACCGAATCTTGCCATTCATTGCATATCTTGAGAATATTTTCGGTTTTGGAAATTCCTTGGTGTCCAAACATCCTAAGTTTGCATTTTTAGCAAACCATCCTAAGAGCCAGGCAAACTTCATTCTTGTTGTTTCTGGTGGAGCCGTCTATTCGGTGAGGAAAGTATCCTAATTAGGTGAAATCTCTTACGACCAGTCGTTTAAAGACTTATGTGGGATCAAGAAGCTCTACGAGTACCGTTGTTGGGAAACTAGATAATTGCAGTGTTATTAGTTTTCGATTGATTAGATAATTGCAGTGTTATTAGTTTTCGATTGATTTGATTGACTAATGGTTGTTGAAACTTTGATTGCGCCTAGTTTGTTTATTCTTGAGAATCTTCTCTTCTGATATAAGATTCACTCAAACTAGATCAAAGTATCGATGGATCTTTAGAACTGTTTGTAGATCTAAAGACATCTTGTGATAATCCATTGTTAACAGACTCCTTTCTGTGTGTGATTGATCACAAGAGATTCAAGTTTTGTTGTGCAGGTGTTTATTGAAGATTAAAGAAGATTTGAAGACGAAGAAGATTTTATTTCTCTTATTTATGTGTGCACAAACCTTGACCGGCTGGGATCCAACTATAATCGGATTTATTCGATTGATTAATTGCGTGAGATCGGCATCACTTTATAGCTTCTTGTTGGAATCTATATTGATTGATTGCGAGTCAAAACTTGACTACTTTGGTAGTTATTGGATGGATTGATCTAACCAGGCAAAAGAGTTTATTAGATTAAACGGAAGAGCCTTTGCGTATGACTTGAGATATCTTTATCTTGAAAGAATCGAAAGAGTTGTTACCAAAAAGATTTGTTGTTCCTTTACTGTTTTGAATACGATCCAAAGGAATTGTTCCAGTGCGTGCACTCATTGAAGTCGGAAGAGCAGGGATATTGAGGAAACTAAGTGAACTAGGGGTAGTTGCTTGGTCTCAACTATACGAAGTTGGTGTAGATTTTGTATAGCGGCTTAATTCTGAGAGTATTTAATTCTGGACTAGGTCCCGGGGTTTTTCTGCAATTGCAGTTATCCTCGTTAACAAAATCTTGCTGTGTCTTTTACTTTTCTATTTCCGCAATTATAATTGTTTATTATAATCAAAAGTAAAATACACAAACGTTAACTCCGCGTATACTTAATAGGGATCCTATAGACCTATTATCAAGTCTCATACTTCGTTGTTGTATTGTCTCGATCTTGTATCCATAGTCAATCACACAAGATATCTTGTTGTCATATTGACTCAATCTCGTATCCATAGACGATCACATGAAGTGTGAACCGATTTTTTATATTGTCTCGACTCAGTCTATAGACAATCACTTTCGGTAGAGGACTTATAGGTGGATAAATAAAAGATTGTGGTGTATTTGGGTACCCTCGTCTTTTCATATTTAAATAACATACCCGGTTATTATGGTCCAAGCCCGGATTACTTGCAATGACTCTTGCAACACGTTCAAAAAAGTTATCCACTTCCGATTTTATTACGCTAAACCTATTACGAACACTTTTTATAGTATGCTCGTGTGACCACATTCTTCTACAAATTTGTGAAAAACAGTTTCATAAAACTTATTCTTATATTCAAAACTACTTTTATCTAGAGCACAGTATGTGGTAACAATGTGAGCATCTTTCAAATTACTAAATCTCGCTCTATGTTTTCTTTTTTTCCTTTTGAGTTTGCGACATTGTGATGAGCAAAAAAAAATTAAAAAAACTTTTAAACTACATAATTTGAGAGATTTTAGTGAAAAAAAACAATTTGTAAGAAGAGGATTTGGAGTGATTTGAATAGAGAATTAGAGTTGTATTTATAGAGGATTTTTGAGAAGTTTTTGAAAAAATGACCGTTCGGATCCGACGGTGGAGAAGATAGAGCCGTTGTGAATGATGGATGGTTAGGATGGGGTGTGAGAGAGGTGTAAAAGAAAATAGGTCAAACATTTTTTTTTACGGAAACGGAAACTCGGTTACCGTGTAAAATGGCACGGAAACTGAGTATCCGTTTCAACGTCCAGACGAATACTCAGCTTCCGTAAAGAAGAAATTGCGTGTCATTTCCCTTCCCTACTACCTAGATCATATGTGTAGGGATATGGGAGACCATATGACTTGGTTTTTGAGTTTTTTCTATGTCATTTCCCTTCCCTACTACCTGGATCATATGTGTAGGGATATGGGAGACCATATGACTTGGTTTTTGAGTTTTTTC
>JAJJMB010011095.1:2614274-2642132 GCA_023531105.1 Papaver atlanticum
TGTGTAGGGATATGGGAGACCATATGACTTGGTTTTTGAGTTTTTTCCCTACATTTGAGGGATAGGGAATGAATAAAGGGCACCGTAGTGCTTGGCCTAAAGGGATCAATCTTACTTCGAGATTATATGAAATTTAGAATTCTAATCACTTTAGGGAAGAAAATGATAGAAAAAGGAAACTAAATCAATTAGTGTTAATTTAAATTATTAGACCTTTAAAAACTAAGACTTATTTGGTCCAAACAACTAAAAAATGTTATTACGTGGTGAACTAAAAGATTCAGCGGCATAACGTTGTACAGTGCTCCCTGTGAATCTAGAAAAGAAATACTATAATTTTTTATTTGACTTTGTTATTTATAGAGAAAGAAATTAAGAAAATCCACTAAAATTTACATTCTACGATGCAAATTCACATTATCTCTGTTATTATTATTATTTTCTTTAAATTTGCCGATATCAATGACAAAAAAAAAAACCTTTCCATTTTAGTGCAACATTTTTTGCTTTTTCTACCTAGCTAGTTTGGGGCCTAGTCCACTTATTTTGGGTCTATGAAATTTCTCTCCCAACTCTATCAAATGGCTATGGGGTGCCAAATTTCACAAAAAGTCTAATGTACCCCTAAATTAATTCCTAAAACTAAACCATATAAATACCATTTCAGTAAAAATCCAAAAAACATAAAAACCTAAACCTATAAAACTTTCTATTTTCATCCTAATCTTTCCAAGTTCTCAAAACCCTAATCAATTTTTTTTTGATCCCCTTCTCAAACAATCTTTCATTCAACCAAAAACAAGGTAAATCTCCATCAACCTGTTCTAGTATTCGCATTTATTCATTGATTTACATGTTTAAATCTATGTTGACATATCGAATAAACCGATTCTAGGTTTTGTTCTTCGGCCATGAAGTGCATGCAGAGTAATTGTTTTATATGATGATTAACATCGACCGATTCTGTGTACGAAATCGGAATATGAAAATACATCACCAGAATCGGTTATAAGTGCATTAACATAAACCGATTCTGGGTACTATTTTTTTTTAACTCTGCGATTCCACAATCGGGTTTTATTTACTTGTTAATGTACCGATTGTGGAATTGTCTCTTCAGATTCCACTTCATAATCGGTTTTTATATATGTATCACATAAACCGATTGTTTATGTTTGACATTCCTATGTGTTTTGTTGTTGAGAATCGGATTACATATGTTTAATTATGTGTAGATTGTTAACTTGATTTTTTTTATTTTTTTTTGTAGATATGGACTTCAGACACCTAGCATTTTACTCTCGAGATCTCACCCATGAGGATATTCACAGGGCACCACAACCCGTGCCAGAAAGAAACCTTTACAAGTTTGCATATGGGTGTGAGACCCGTCTGGAGAAAGCACTCGCACTGGTAGACAAGCTTGCACTAGAAGAGCTCTATGAGGTCATCAGGTTCGCAAGGAGAATGAGGGATTTGATTTCAGCTGAGAGGGATCTCCACAGACATTTGGAAGCTATGCTTGAAGAAATGGATGAATATCAAGCCATGGCTGATGTAGAAGCGGCTGCTCTTGATGCTAGTGCTGCTAGTGGTGGTGCTGCTGCTGCTACAGATGCTCCTGGTGTTGCTGCTCCTAATGCTGGTGCTCCATGATGTATAAGTTTAAGTTTTTGTTAGAGCATAGCTCGGTTGAACCCACCAAGCGTTGGTATGTCAAGTTTGGTTGGCATATTTTAGTGAATCAAAACTCATCTAAGAGTCGCTTGATTATGTAATAGAGTCAACTTGTATAGGTTAGACTAGAAAGTCTAGGAATATGAGACATACAAGTATTACTCGAAAACCCGAAGAACGTGAAGAAGTAACGAGCTATAACGACGACATCATCCTTCCTCTTGAGGTTAATAATATTGACTTGAATTGTTTCATTCATAATGTATCTTTTAAGTCATGCTATATTGAAAACATAACTGCGAAACCGTGTATGAATATTTTACTCTAGTAGTGAGACATGATCATATGATCATAGTGTTAAGGAATTAGACTACGAAGTATAACGCTTATCTTTTGAACTTCGTAGATATGACATCGACATAATCTTATGAATGTTGTGATGATTATGAGAATGGGTAAAGGTGAAGATTTCATCCTAGGAAACAATGTTTACATTTGTTTAAAGGAAGTACATACATGAACTTGTTTTATGAATCGAAAGGGAAATCACTAGGCTTATTGGTATGGCTATTCATTGCAAATCTTCGGATTACCAATATGTGTGAGATGGTAGAACCGATCGTAACTTGTTATGTATCTTGGTATAACTAATCACAATGCCTGACTTATGATTTGGTATGAATAGTTTTGATTAATTAGTGTAACCGATCCTAAGTAATCACCTGAGATGGTATGATCGATATTTGTAATTGGTGTGACCGATCCTAGTAATTGGTGTGACCGATCACAATAGAGTTGTGTAATCGATCCTTGTAATTGGTGTAACCGGTCCTAGTAATTGGTGTAACCAATCCTAGTGACTGGTGTGACCGATCACAAGCAATACCATGTGTATATGGTAACCGATCCTGGTAATTGATGTAAACGATCCTGGTAACTGATGTAACCGGTCCTGGTAACTTGTGTGACCGATCACAAGTGTTCCATATTAAGGTATAACCGATCCTAGTGATTGGTAGAACCGATTGAACCCATGAATGTGTTTTGATATTTGATCAATCACATAGTTATCTTGGAATTCAGATGAGCCAATTCTAAACTTGTTTGGAAGTGCGGTATAATCGATTCCAAGATTGTAATTATGAAAGATGATTTACAAAGAAAAGATGTCAACATACTTTGAACATGAACAATAACTCTTATCTTTTATTGTTCAAAGATATTCCTTAATTACTCAAGGAGATCCTGTTCCGAAATAAATTAAGAATCTTTTAATTAAGGTTGTTAGTTTTATATGCTTTAATTACCAGCAATTAAATGCATATATATAGAGAATAAAAATTAGTAATGTGCATTTACTAATTGGAGATTTTCTATTGAGAGATTTCAGAAAATATTGGACAAAGCATTTCCTGGAATTATGAAAACCGAATGGGAATTTATTGCATATCTTGAAAATACTTTCGGTTTTGGAAATTCCTTGGTGTCCAAACATCCTTGGTCTATAAATACCTAAGTTTGCATTTCTAGAAAACTATCCTAAGAGCCATGGAAACTTCATCTTTTTGTTGTTTCTGGTGGAGCCGTCTATTCGGAGATGAAAGTACCCTAATTAGGTGATTTACGACCGCTTGTTTAAAGATTTCTGTTAGATCAAGAAGCTCTACGAATACTGTTGGTAGGAAACTAGATAGTTGAAGTTTATTAGTTTTCGATTGATTTGATTGACTAATGGTTGTTTAAACTTTGATTGCACCTAGTTTTTTTATTCTTGAGAATCTTCTCTTCTGATATAAGATTCACTCAAGCTAGATCGAAGTATCAACAGGATCTTTAGAATTGTTTGTAGATCTAAAGACATCTTGTGATAATCCATTGTTAACAGACTCTGTTCTGTGCGTTATTTATCACAAGAGATTCAAGTTGTGTTGTGCAGGTTTTAATTGAAGATTAAAGAAGATTTGAAGACGAAGAAGATTTCTTATTGGTTTCTCATATCTTTATGTAGCACAAACCTTGATCGTCTAGGATCCAACTAGAATCGGATTTATTCGATTGATTAGTTGCGTGATATCGGTAATGCCTAATAGTTCTCTTGAGATCTATTTTGATTGTTACAAATCCGAATCTTATTACTTAGGTAATAGAGATTGGATTGATCTAACCAGGCAAAGGAGTTTATTAGTTTAAACGGAAGAGCCTTTGCATATGACTTGAGATATCTTTATCTTAAAGAATCAATAGAGTTATTACCAAACAGATTTGTTGTTCATTTACTGTTTGGAATACGATCCAAAGGAATTGTTCAAGTGCGTGCACTCATCGAAGTCGGAAGCGAAGGGATACTGAAAAAACTAAGTGAACTAGGGTTAGTTGTTTGGTCTCAACTATACGAAGTTGGTTTAGATTTCGTATAGTGGCTTATTTCTGAGAGTATTAAATTCTGGACTTGGTCCCGGGGGTTTTCTGCATTTGCGGTTTTTTCATTAACAAAATCTTGCTGTGTCATTTACTTTTCCTTTCCGCAATTATAATTTTTTGAAAAAGCGGGGGTCTAACAACCACACCCAATATTTCGCTTAGCAATCTGTATGGACAAACTCTAATATACTTTCAAGAGAATCAACTAGACAGTCAGAATTAATCTTAATAAAAGTATATAAGAGAACTTACGGAGTCACATAGTATATTCATAAGAATGTGGATCAGGGAAAGACCAATACTGCGGAATATTTAAAGATTCATTCTATTTTTCATCAATATTTGCATTGAGACGTATAATAGACTTAATCTTTGTAGACAAAAGTTCATCTTATATTCCATCAATATTTGCATAATGACATAATAGGCTTAACTTTTGTTGTCAAAAGTTCATTCTATCTTTTATCAATAAAGACATATGTTAGACTTAAATTTTGAGCAAGTATGGGACAATCATAGTTCACGGATGCAAACACACATATCCCATAACAAGTTGCAATATATAAAACCATAAAGATTAATACTGCAAAATCATCTTCCAAATAAACTTTAGAATTTAAATAAATAAATCTAGAAACATTGCAAGATGAAAATCGTTGGAAATAGCTATGTGTACTCACAATAATTGCTATTCCAAACCCTAGTTATCCTTCTTAAAACACAAGAATAAATTCTCATAAGAAGTTTCCTAGACAAAAAATAAAGACAACAAGCAAAAATCAAAAGACCCCTAAATCACCAAAATCTATCATGAACGGAAATCAAAGATCACTTCCGGAACCCTCATGAGTCTTTAGACCTTCAATCTTGTGATTGACAGCATCCACTGCTTCTTCAGAGAAGATATCCTCATTGAGAAGATCTTTAACATGTGTCTTCATGAGAATAAGGTCTGAATTAACCTTTTTCAACTCAGTTCTTAACACATCAAGACCCTTCATAGTATCAACGAGTTGCAGTTTTGCTTCCTCAAAGTATTTAAGAAAGTCATGAACCACTTCAGCAAAAACGATATCCTCATTCTCAACATTTTGATGAGTATATGCATAGTAGCATGAGGCATTAGGATTTTGATCATCATCTTCTACTAGGGTTCTTTTCTTCCTCTATTTGGACTCGAAACCAATACCTTTAACAAGAAAACCTCTTGCAAAACCTCCAGTGCGTGAAGGTGAAGCCATTCTTGACAAAACAACAATAACCTAGAGTACGAGTACGTGACTCAATAGGTTTGATATTTAAATGGTTTCATAGGGAAGATAACTTTTAGGGTTTCTAAAGACAGTACGTGACAAGTAATACCCGTACGAAAACAATCCTAACCCAATCAAAAAACAAAACCAAAAACGAGAAGTACCTTAAGACTCAACAGAATTTTTTTGTTACGTGAATATTTTCTTTCACAAATTTTGGCTTAATAAATTTTATATCTCCACAGAGAAACAAATTAGAGCACAAGAGTAGCAGGCAACTTAGTTGCAACAAAAACTTTTTCAAAAAAATAATCGACGAGATTCTTGAGACACAACCAATACTTAGGCAAAGCTGTCTGTGAATAATAGTTTAGCTATGGACGATAAGAAAATAGCTCAACTAAACAGAAAGCATTTTTTTTTTTGCCGAAAGTATACTGATTATTAGCAAATCTTACTCAACAGGATTTTTATGAGTAAGCATTCATCTCTTGTGATTAATTAGCACAAGTATGAGCCCTAAGCTCATCAAATGAATGGTGTTCACGGTTGAGTCTCTTTTTCCTTCCAATTCTAGGAAAGAATCCTTTATGATGTGAAAAATTATCATAAAACTTGCTGTCATCAAAATACGAGACAGAGTTCGAGTCCTTACCAGAAGAAGTTCATTTGGAGGATTTCGACAGCCTGTTGATAAGATCCTTGTATCCTTCAATTATCAGATTAAGGTTGTCCTTCATATCTCCACCGTTGCTTCCCTCTACAGGAACCTTTTTCACATCTTGAACATCATTCATCACTTTAGGTTGAGAGGGACCTTTCTGAATTATTCTTGAACGATTTGTATTAATGCTACAATTGGTTCGAATGTTCGATGAGCAATTTGAACTTACATTCCTAGAAGAATTCACATGGAGAGTACTAAAACCAATAGGTTTAGCCAACTGAATGTCAGTAACACCTTTGAGAATTAAATCCAAGGTATTGTGAAGTCGACAAAAGTAATTGTCATTCGGCTTCAGTTTGCTCTTCCGTTGAACATGTCCTTTTGAATTAAAAAAAAGACATACTTTCTGATCACATGAGTGATTAGAGTGTGTAGCATTAGAAACATCGTTATAAGATTTCTTCCTTCCATTAGATGAGGTAAATCCATGATTAGTGGAAGAACCAGGCACTTCTTTATCAATAGGAAGGGATTTCAACTTTGCTTCTGGAACTAAATTTCTTATAGTAGAGTCAGAAACAGTTGGTATAGTGGACTCTTTAGAACATCCTTGAATAGAGAGTTTACTCAAAAGCTGTTCAATCTCCAAGGCATCCTTTTTGAGTTTTGCCTCGAGTAAGGTTCGTGAAGAGCAAACTTCGGCGTTTACTTGCTAAGAGCCTTTAATTTAGAGTCACGAACTTTACTATACCAATAAGAGTATTGACGTTGTTTTTCAACCGATTGATTATATCAGCCTGGATTCTAACAAGATTTAGAATCAGTTTACTCTCTTCGGATGCATCACTTTCTTCAACAGAGTCAGACTCGTTTGAAAGGTAATCGGGATAACACTTGTCAATGCAAGTCTGTTTCGTTGGAAAACTAGGTTCATCTATATTTGACATTGATAAATCTTTCTCTTTAATAGATTTCATAGAAATAGAACTTTTGTTTCCAGTGATACGTTTATCAGAGATAACACTATTGTCCATAGAGTCAGATCGCTACAAACACAGACTTATGAGGTCTTAAACGTGCTTGCCTGCTCTGATACCAATTGAAAAAGCGGGGGTCTAACAACCACACCTAATATTTCGCTTAGCAATATGTATGGAAAAACTCTAATATACTTTCAAGAGAATCAACTAGACAGTCAGACTCAATCTTAATAAAAGTATATCAAAGAGTTATATCTCAATTTCTCAATTCAACCCGCAATCAAACAAATAGGAATTTGTGAGTAAGAAATAACTTGATCGGTACCAAAGACCAATATTCAAGTGTCAATCAATTTATATCAACAACCAAAGGTTGGATTATCTAATTGATTGATCTTACGCACAACCTGTGATATTTCTATTATATAAACAAATATAATGCGGAAAAGAAATAACACAGACACCAAAAATTTTGTTAACCATAAAACCGCAAATGCAGAAAACCCCCGGGACCTAGTCCATATTTGAACACCACACTGTATTAAGCCGCTACAGACACTAGCCTACTCCAAGTTAACTTCGGACTGGAATGTAGTTATGCCCTAACCAATTTCACACTGATCAAGGTACAGTCGCGTTCCTTACGCCTCTAGAACCATGCCGGATTTTGCGTACTTGATTCCCTTAGCTGATCTCACCCACAACAAAGAGTTGCTACGACCCAAAGTCGAAGAATTGATAAACCAATCTGTCTCACACAGAAAAGTCTATTGTAGATAAATATGTCTTCCTCATATAAACCTATGTATTTTATTCCGTCTTTTGATAAATCAAGGTAAAAATTAACCAATTGATATACCGGACTTATATTCCCGAAGAACAACCTAGAAATATCAATCACATCACAATAATCTTAATTGTATGGTAGCGAAACAAGATATTGTGGAATCACAAACGATGAGACGAAGATGTTTGTGACTACTTTTTATCTTGCCTATCGGAGATTAAATCTCGAGCAAATCTTAGAGAAGATAATACTCAATCACGAAAGAAAACAGCAAGATTAGAACACGCAACTACAGAGAAAATAGTTTGGTCTGGCTTCACAATCCCAATGAATTCTTCAAGTCATTAACCTACAGGGTTTCTTGAAAAACCTAAGGTTAAAGGAGAATCGACTCTAGTTGCAACTAATATCACACAAGAGGTGTGGGGATTAGGTTTCCCAGTTGCTAGAGTTCTCCTTTATATAGTTTTCAAATTAGGGTTTGATAGCTTTGAAACAAAGCAATCAATATTCACCATTAGATGAAACCTGATCTAATAGCCAAGCTAAGTTTGCTTGAAACCAAAGCAATATCTCTCAATCGTTAGATGGTCTTAGCTTGTTACACACAAATGAAATATACCTTCATTTAGATATGAGTAACCGTACCTAAACGTGTACACCTTGTTGGCTCAACAATAGTTAACCGAAGTTAGCCATACGAATAATTTCTTATCAACCTTATTCATCTTATCAACAACTAGTTCAAATGACTCAAATGAAATAGTAATAGAGTTGTTCAATTGTTTATATTCTCATAGAAGTATACAAGACACAATTGAAGCAAAATCGATTTTGATTCACTCGAATAAAGTCATGAACATTATAGCCACGGTTTGCAAAAGATTGCATTCCTTATTATATAAATGTACTAGTTCATGAACAAACCGATTCTAGAACTTAACCCACTTAAGTATGCAAACGGGTACACATACTTAAGTAGCCGGACTTGGACAGTATGCGAAAGGGTACGCATACTATCACACACCCAAAACATCAGTTTAATTAGTACGCGTACGGGTACACATATAAAAGTTCCCGAACTTCAACTGAGTTCGCCAGTACGCGTACGGGTACGAATACCAAGGATCTCAGACTTTACCTGACCTTCCCAGTACGCATACGGGTATGCATACTATACCGGTCTTGGATCAACATATATGCAAGTACGCATACTATGTCTATAATCCAATTATGGTTAAGTGTTCTAAATTTTATTTCAACCATTGAAACATTCTTAGAGGATGACAATAGTTGTTTTTACTAACTATTAGCATCAAAACGATTTTCAAGTTATTGAAATAATCAATACGAAACATTCCGAGTCTATATAATATGACTGTATCACACAAATCATGTAAGATGTTACTTGGCAATCTTCACATGATCATCTTTTAACTTGCGTCAAGAATATAAGATGAACTTGGTCGAAGCAAAAGCTTACCAACACATATTTCGACAAATATGTAAGCGAGTTAAACCCAGCTCGAAATATCAAATGTGTATAATCGAATACTATATAGTAATACGATTTTTGTCTCAAGAAGTAGATAGAGTAGAAATAGACTTTCTGAGTGATAGATGAGTTTCAGTCTCCACATACCTTTTGTCGATGAAGTTCCACAAGCTCTCCTTAGTAGTTATTCGTCTTCAATTGATGAATGTCGTGACGCCTAAAGATCAACTACACAATCATTCCTAGTCCGAGACACTACTATAACTAGAAATCAAGACTTATAGTTTTGATCACTAAACTTGACAAACAAGCTTGAGATAGCAACCCTTGCGAGTTCGACCGAGTAGTGCTCTAATATTGTTGTTATTATAATTTAAAGTAAATTACACAAAACGTTAACTCCGCTTTACTTGATAGTGATCCTATAGAGTTTGGTTAAGTCTGAACCTATTATCAAGTAATTACACTTTTGTAGTAGTATTGTCTCGATCTCGTATCCATAGACAATCACACAAAGTGTGAATACCTATTTGTCGTATTGTCTCAACTTTGTCCATAGACAATCACTTTCGGTAAGAGGACTTATAGGTGGATAATTTAAAGATTGTGGTGTATTTGGGTACCCTCGTCTTTTCAATTGGTATCAGAGCAAGAAAACACGATAAGATCTAACAATCTGTGTTTAGTGCGATCCAACCTATAAGAATTGAATCAAAAAATGGATACAGTCGAACCTGTAAATGATTAAGTTAACGTGAAACAAGATGAAGAACCATCATCTAATAATGACATCTTATATGAATCTACTGAACAAGTTGATCTATACAATGTAGATGTTGATGGATGGCAGACTTGCCTAGAAAAACAACTTGATGAAATTTTTGAAGATGGTGACTCAGAAATTGATCAAGATGTTGAAGAAGATATGTCTATATTTTTTTTCACTACTGGGTGCAGTTTCTACAAAAAGGATGTCTACCTCAGATGTGGTTGGGCTTCTTTCTCCTCTTTGCAGAGAAAATAGGAAACTTAGAAAAATCTTCTCTGGTTTCTATTATGGATATCAGAATACTAGATATCTTCTCAAGGACTGCAAGGAAAGCCTGAATTCAAAGACTGTCGAGTATGAAAATCTCAACAGAAAACATTATCTGTTGAATAAGAAACTTGTTGAAACTGAAGCAGGAATTAATTCTCAATAGTTAATGTGTGGAGAAAAAGAAGAGCTTGTCTCTTTCAAAGAGAACCTTCTTAAGGTCGACCTTATCAATGCTCTTGACAAAGTAAAGATTTTGGAAGAAGAAGTTTCAAAATTAAAAAGGCTCAATGCTAGCACATCCAACTTATCTTCCTTGTTTGAAACAGGAAGAAGTCATGGTGATATGCGCGGCTTGGGATATCAAGGAATCGGTACTGCCTCCACCAACAAAGAAATAAAATTTGTAAAAACTGCATGTTCTTCCGCGACAGAGGATCTACGTAAACCAACGGATACTCCCGATTCTCCAAAAAGCTCAAGCGAAACTATACAAGAAAATAGTTTCAGAAGCAATCATGCTAAGTCTCAGACCAAAGGTCAGCATAAGGGCAGTATATCGACAAAAGGTATTCCTAAAAACTATACTTCTTCTAGTAAGCATTGTTATTATTGTGGGAATAAAGGTCATATGCAAAGGAGTTGTAAAAATCGAAAGATGCATAATGCTCTATCTTTTGTTTCAAAAGAATTGAGTAAATTTACCTCTAAAAAGCTCTCAGATCTCCACTGTCCTATTTTGAGACAAAAGAATTATTCTAGTAATTCAAATTCCTATCCTAAAAGGAACAATGATGGAAAGGATAATGCTTCTGTCAACAGGAATATAAGATCTGATGTTTCAGCTTGGAAAAATGCAATGTTGCAAGAGATGAAAGACCTTCATCCCATATCTACCTACAAGTGGATACCAAAGTCTGAAGTTAAAGCAAAAAGGGGGTCATCTAAAATTAATACTAAGAAAAACAACCATGTTGTAACCTTAGATAAAGATGACTATGAACGTCTAGTTTTTAGACTCAAGAAGGATTTAAAAACATCTAGTAATATTGATACACTGGTACCTTCAATAATCTGCTACAAAGCAGAAAAAGGAAAAAACATGTCCGAAATCATCAAGATAGATCATGTTCCACAAACAAAGATTAGCTATCAAGTGCTCACTTCAACAACTAAGTTTGTTGATCATAATTTCCCATCTTTGTGCTCGATTCAAATAAATGGGAAGTTCTTAAAAGAGCACTGAAACATGAGAAAAGTATAAAATTATACTTAATCTATCTGTATCATGAACAACAAAGTATTTTTCTAGTTTTGGAATACTTTTTCTATTTTAGAAGAATACTTTCGATCTTAGGAAAGTTCATGACAAAATTGTGCAAGATATTTTCGGACTCTCTTTACAATAATATTTCGGAAAATCCTTCCTGATTCTATTTCCGAAAGTGTATATTTTCACGAGTTTTTTTTTATTCAAATAAAAATACCTTGTTAGGTGTTTCAAAACTTGGAAACAAAGTTTTATTTGATATATAAAACATCTTAAGAACCGATTCTTTCCTTTACGTTTAGTCTACATTTCAAGATGGGTGAAAATACTATTGATATTGATTCTCAATTACGGATACTTGAAACTTGCCTTCCTGCTGAGATTACATGCTACTTCTCAAAGGAACATAAGGAGAATCAAATATCTTTGGAGCTAATGCTTTTCCTAATGCGAGATTTTGAAATTGCTCGTGAACAATTGGAAGCATCTGTAAAGAATGACAAGTGGCTCGAGTCGAATCTTTTGAAGTTGATTGTGGAGGTGAATATCTTGAAGAGGAGACTCAATCATATGAAAGAAAAGAGAAGACTCAAGAACTTGAATGCTGAAGAAACCTCAGTGAACAATCAGAGCACTTCTAGGGATTAAGTTATATGCTGTAACACTTAATTCAAGAAAATAGACAACAATTTTTGATTTATTTCGATTATTGTATAAGGTCTATTTTTTGAATAAAACTATCATTATTTATGAATAAAATTATTATTTTATAATTTTTCTTGTGATAGTTTCCGATTACATAGCCTGTGCATGAATGTCTATATTTTTGCTATTTGTTTTCGGTTTATGGGATGTCTGATTTCGGTTTTCATAACCTTAATATTCGATCTCATATGATGAGAACCCTTATGGTTTGTGTGGCTTTTTGATTTAGCGGGATTAAGTTCTAGCCCATGTTGGTAGGCTTTATCAAAGGATCATAAGGTGTTCAGATTGAAACTCATATGTGAAAATTCAAAATATGTTGAATCAATTTGTGTTTACATGAGTTGTGTTTAGCATAACATATGTGTTTCGGGTTTTCAACTTTTGTTATTGGCACGCATTAATTAAAAACCGTTTCAACCTTTCTCTGGTAAAGGTTGCTCTTGTTGTTTTTCTTTTGTTTTTGCGAGAGGATGACAACATACTGGGGGAGAGTTTTAACTTGAACTTGCGCTTAATGATATATCTTTCTGGGGAGAAGAGGATGCGGAATCTGAGGTAATGAATTTGTTAGTTAATCGTTTTCCTGTTTAAGAAAAACCTGTTTATATTGCGTATATTTTGCTTTTGCTTAACAAAATTTCGGTACAATTGATATATTCCATTATGATATGTATGGATGTGTGTGTGTGTGATTCAATTGTTTCCGGTTAAAAAAAACTCCGAGACATTCCAATAGAAAAACAAATTCTAGTCATTTATGCGGCTATCAATGGATGATGGAAAACCAGCTAGCTTTTCTACATCTACCAGCTAGCCCAGACCTAGCACTTAACAACGAAGAATCTCGAGCTAAGCCAATAACAGACAAAGAAGCATACTCAGCAAGTGATGAACTGGTTACGATACCATGAAATATAGCACTTTATGATCCAGTAAGATCCAACTTTGTGTCAATTTATTTGACTTATTGTTTGGTATCAAGTGTTTTTGCTTAATGAAATTTCGGTGCAATTGCGGTGTTATAATGTCTATGTTTGTTTCAATTGCTTCCGGTTAAGAAACTAATTGTGCAAGTTAATTTATTTTGGTTTGTATGTATTGTTTATGGCTTAACAAAATATGGGATCATTTGTTTAGTCCAATTCGATTCCGGATAAGAGAAACTAAGTTAATTCTGATCTTAGCTAGACTTATCAAATTGGAGGATTCGGTTATTCAAGTCTAATCGAATGCCTTGACAAGAAATACTAGTTAACTAACCTAGTGCTTGTCTTGTCTAAAGAGAAAGGTCTAAGTTATTATCTAAATAATTAGAACCTGATGAGAGAAATAAAGTTAATTCTGATATTTATTTTGGTCTTATCGAAATAAGCGATTGTAAACAATTTAACAAGGGAACTGAGTTTCTTAGTCAATTTGTTAAACTATTAGGGAAAATTACTTTGGGCAATAGTTTTCCTTGATAACATATTAAAATTAAATTACTCAAGGAGATCATGTTCCGAAATAAATT
Organism: Papaver atlanticum; assembly: GCA_023531105.1. NCBI lineage: Eukaryota > Viridiplantae > Streptophyta > Magnoliopsida > Ranunculales > Papaveraceae > Papaver > Papaver atlanticum. The sequence continues at coordinate 2,628,082 of JAJJMB010011095.1, forward strand.
AAGTATCTTTTAATTAAGGTTGTTAGTTTTATATGCTTTAATTACCAGCAATTAAATGCATATATCTAGAGAATAAAAATTAGTAATGTGCATTTACTAATTTGAGATTTTCTATTGAGATATTTCGTAAAATATTGGAAAAAGCATTTCCTGGAATTATGAAAACCGAATGGGAATTTATTGCATATCTTGAAAATACTTTCGGTTTTGGAAATTCCTTGGTGTCCAAACATCCTTGGTCTATAAATACCGAAGTTTGCATTTCTAGCAAACTAACCTTAGAGCCAGGCAAACTTCATCTTTTTGTTGTTTCTGGTGGAGCCGTCTATTCGGAGAGGAAAGTACCCTAATTAGGCGAAATCTTTTATGACCACTCGTTTAAAGACTTCCGTGGGATCAAGAAGCTCTACGAGTACCGTTGGTGGGAAACTAGATAATTGCAGTTTATTAGTTTTAGATTGATTTGATTGACTAACGTTTGTTGAAACTTTGATTGCACCTAGTTTGTTTATTCTTAAGAATCTTCTCTTCTGATATAAGATTCACTCAAAATAGATCGAAGTATCGACGGGATCTTTAGAAATGTTTGTAGATCTAAAGACATTTTGTGATAATCCATTGTTAGCAGACTCCGTTCTGTGCGTTATTTATCACAAGAGATTCAAGTGGTGTTGTGCAGGTTTTAATTGAAGATTTGAAGACGAAGAAGATTTCTTATTGGTTTCTCATATCTTTGTGTAGCACAAACCTTGATCGTCTGGGATCCAACTAGAATCAGATTTATTCGATTGATTAGTTGCATGAGATCGGTAACGCCTAATAGTTCTCTTGAGATCTATTTTGATTGTTACAAATCCGAATCTTATTACTTAGGTAATAGAGATTGGATTGATCTAACCAGGCAAAGGAGTTTATTAGTTTACACGGAAGAGCCTTTGCATATGACTTGAGATATCTTTATCTTAAAGAATCAATAGAGTTGTTACCAAACAGATTTGTTATTCCTTTACTGTTTGGAATACGATCCAAAGGAATTGTTCAAGTGCATGCACTCATCGAAGTCGGAAGCGCAGGGATACTGCAGAAACTAAGTGAACTAGGGTTAGTTGCTTGGTCTCAACTATAAGAAGTTGGTTAAGATTTTGTATAGCGGCTTAATTCTGAGAGTATTCAATTCTGGACTTGGTCCCGGGGTTCATCTGCATTTGCTGTTTCCTCGTTAACAAAATCTTGCTGTGTTATTTACTTTTCCTTTCCGCAATTATAATTGTTGTTATTATAATTTAAAGTAAATTACACAAATGTTAACTACGCTTTACTTGATAGTGATCTTATAGAGTTTGGTTAAGTCCGAACCTATTATCAAGTAATCACACTTTGGTAGTCATATTGTCTTAATCTCGTATCCATAGACAATCATGCAAAGTGTGAATACCGATTTGTCGTATTGTCTCGACTTTGTCCATAGACAATCACTTTCGGTAAGAGGACTTATATGTGGATAATTTAAATATTGTGGTGTATTTGGATACCCTCGTCTTTTCAGTTTTTAAGTTTAAGTTTAAGGTTCTAAGACTTTGTTGTTTAAGTTTTAAGTTTTTAACACTCTTTTGAGATTGTTAAGGTTTATATTTTGGATGATCCTTGTTTGAACTTAATGCACTTAAAGTTTTAATTATAAATATGTGTACCGTAAAACAAGTTTATGCATGCTCAATGATTCTGTTACCAAAACACATGCCCATAATCGGTCTACTCGATATGTCCACATAATTCGATTGTCTAAGGTCCATCAAAAAATCGGTTTATGTGTGGGGTCAGTATAATCCGATTCTTCGTTCCTTAAAAATGCTGTTTTTTCTGTATCTTATTCAAGCTAGAATTGAATCACATGTGCATTTATATAAACCGATTAATGTCGGTGAAAATTCAATTTTTTTCCATTCTTTAATCGGATTATGTTGGCAACAATAAAGACCGATTCTAGGTGGCATAAAAACACAATCGGATCTTACGGACCTTCGAGAAGACCGATTATTCCAACAACAAAAAAATAGTCGTTGGGGACTTTCTCTATATATAGAGAACTCATCCTTGGATCCCATTTGCCCCAAAATTGCTCATTCTATTCTCTCTCACTCCATATACTCCACAACTACTCATTTCATACCTCCACATACAAGAAATGGCATCGTTTGACTTTGCCGAAGATTTGGCAATCACCAAAGCATGGTACGCCGAAACTCGAATTAAAAATCAGTCCACCGTAAGGGTAGATGCCAAAACATTTTGGACAAAGGTACATAACAAATATAGGAAAGATTTTGGGAATACGAATGGAAGAAGTGTTCAGCAAATCCATGATAGGCACCAAGTCATCGAAAGTGCGATACTTGCTTATTTAGCTATCCAACATCGGATTTTGAATGCTAGCCACTTTAGCTTGTCCATTGAACAATTTGCAAGTATTTTTGTGGTTTATTTTACGTAATCCATGTGGTTTGATCTTCCTAGTAAACACCACTAACAAACTAATTTTGTGTCGTGTTTTTGTAACACCAAGTCGTGAAAGCCCGCTACTTGGAGGAAAAGGGGGAAGCATTCGCATTTGATGCAAGCTATCACTTCATGGTATCCAAAATTCCGGAGTATGCCCCGGACTTCATGGTGGGTGAATCGGACTTGGATTCTTCCGACGAAGATTGATGGTTTTAGAAGTTTTTGTGTAGGTTTTGTGGGTAAATCTCTATGTAAACCCTCATGAGACTATAACTGGTCCATTAGGGTCGCCTAGGGGTTTAGAGGCTTGATGCATGTGCTAAATGCATCCGTGATTCATACGATAATGAAATTAATGAAAAAAATATTCTTATGAAACATAACAATCGGTTTATATATGTCACACAAAACCCCGATTTTGGGAATCAAATTTTGTATATGCATACGCCAACCGATTCTGGAAGTCCTCTGTTAATTTTGAAAACACCAACCCAGAATCGGTTTATGAGTGCATGAACGTAAACCGATTTTGGGTACTGTTTACGAAAAAAATATCAAAAATTTCCAGTTGTTTGATGTTTTGAAGATTGATTTAACATTAGTTGATCTCACATCTAAAACATAATTAACACCTAATACGATTAATTAACGCTAAATAATCAGTGGTAAAATAGGTAATTAGATAATAGTTGGATAAGGGGTTGTGTAAAATTTATTTCTAATGACCTTTTTTGTCATCTAATAACAAGACCCTAAATAATTGGCCTAGGTCCCAATTCATCCAGGTTTTTTCTAGTTGTTTGACATGAAGTCATATGTATCCTTCCGGTTGCCGAGAATTAACAAGATTTTTGCATTCTGATGCCAGTGTTTTGAAACCTAGACCGGGCATCGACCCAGTAAAATCACTGGGTCAGGATCAACTGGTTTAACCGGGGTCACTGGGTCAATATATAATACTATTTAATACCTTAAATAATTGCACTAATCTTACCATTGGTGTACATAATTATACATATAATGCAAGGATATGGAGAGAAAATATTAATATTTCCTAGTCACCTCCTCAGATACTTCTCGAGACTCTTACGCTTAAAACATTTCTCTCTCTCCTCTCTCTCTCTCACTCCTTCTTCTTCTTCTTCAACAAAACCATCAAAAACAACCCTTCTCTGCTCAGATCTAGTCCATTTTTGGACTAGATCTGAGCAGATTTCTTCATTTTTCCTTCCTTTCTAGGTTAGTTAGTAGATTAGTTTGGTTTTTCTTATGTTTTCTACTTATTACACCATTTCGGTGGTTTTATCTACTCTTTTGAGGTTTATCTTCGCTTTAATGGCGATTCTTGGTTATTGGGTTGGGTTTTAAGATCAATAGTGATGCTCTCCATTCTCTCCAACGACGAAATCTTCATCTTGGTTGTCTCCGGCGACGGAATCTTCATCATCAACTTATCCGGCGACGGAATCTCCATAGGTGGTCTTTTTGACGACGGAAGCTTCATCACTAGCTATAAGAGATTTGAGCAAATCACTCCTACTTTGGGAGCATTTCTTTCTAAAGAAGAAAAACAAACTAAATGGTTGGAATTTAATTCCGATAAAAACCATCCTTCTTCCGATTTAATCGGATCTTATTCATACTTGTATTTGTCTTACTCCGGTAATCCTTCTCTTTCTCTTGTCGGATTTCTCGGTATTGTACTCTTACGGTATGTTCTTGTTACTTTGTATTCTCTTATTTTCGATCTTAAACTCATTGTAACCTTGAAATCCCATTAATGAAAAGGTTCCTTGTTTATCAAAAAAAAAAGAGACTCTTTCCCCTTGTATTTCTCCTTTTCACATTCATCTCTTGTCTCTCTTAAATGTGCTCTTACAGGGAGATGATATGACCGGCAACTGAGATTCTTTTTCCTTCCTTCTTCGTTCATTCGTATTGTCTTCAAGGTTAAACTATATTGCATGTATGTTTATATCACGAGAAGATTTTTTTTTCTTTTTTGTTGATTTCTTAATGGATAAACAACTAAATAGATCTGATCTAAAATAAATCACTCGATCGTTCTTTAAAGGTTAATTCTTCTTTCAATTACTATAGAACATCTTAAAGAAGTACTCCGTAAATCATAACATCAATCTATGAATAATGAAGAAATCAGATTCAGTGAATGATTGAAAAAAATTTGTTCACTGGCTAAATTTTTTATGGAAGCAACCGAGTGAACCGGCTAAAAACCCAGCCGGGTCAGTTGGGTCACCGGTTGGACCGGCCGGTCATCCGGCTCAATGATTTTTTTTGTCAAATTGCTGGGTCACTATTGATCCAACCCACATTTTTAACTGGTTTACCGGTTCACCGGTGGGACCGTTCGGTCCGGGTTTCAAAACACTGTATGATGCTCGTTTGTTATTATCGAGTAGTCTTAAAAAAAAAAAAAAGTTTATCATCTCGGTAAGACACCAACTAAAATCATGTAATACAGACGTATAAACCAATTAGAAAAGAATAAAATAAAAGTAGATATAAACACAGAGCAAATAAAATTCAATATTTTTATTATGTAGTAGTAGTATTCGATTTTGGTGCGTCAGTCTGTGTGATAGTGATTCCATGAAAACTCTCTGAATACAGCTGTATTCCAGATTAACTACATCGTCAGCTCCCTCCCCCTCTCTCTTCTTTTATCAGCATTTTCCCATTCGCCCTCTCTCCCTCCATCTCTCTTCTTTTAGAACTTCCTTTATTATTAGTAGTTAGTTCGTGCCCTTTACTTAACTCTCTCTAGTCTATCTTCCCCAATTACATGGTCATCATCACTTTCTTCATTCAACTTTCTGTTAGGGCTCCATTCTCTCTTTCGAACACCAAATTAGGGTTCACCTTTGGATATTCATAATTCCCATCCCAATTTTTTTTTGCTAATCATAATTGATCAGCTTTTCTTTTTTCTTTGCCCGAAAAAGTTACTTTAATTTTTCCTTCAAAAGATATTCTCAGAGGAAAACTACTACCTAAATAACAAAATTTCTTCCCTTTTCCTTTTACTGGTGGGTCTAAACATATCAAAGGCTTCCAACTTGAAAGAATAACCTTATTATAATTATGGGTTTATACTACTACTAGTTAATAGCAAAGGAATTTTAGGATTTTTTTTTTTTTTTTAAATAAAATAAAATAGTTTGGGTTCTCACTAATTTGTGCCAGGTGGTCTGTTCTTGATTTCAGTTGCAGAAATAAAAGAAAATTGTTAAAGCTTCGTATAAAGGTGCGCCCATACCTTTTTTTCTTTTTCCTTTTCCTTTCAATTTTCTGAACTTTTTTGTTCTTGCCCGAAGTTTTTATCTTATGCCAATTGATATGTATATCAAATGTTATTTAAAACGGAATTTTGGAAATTTATTGTTCAGCTCATGATCATATGTAATTTAGGGAAAAAGGTTACTGACATTTTGATATCAAGAAAAGCGAAGAAAGAAAACAGTAAATGGATGAATTTTTACATTATTTAGACTTGGAACTGCAATCAGTGTTTATAATGCTACCATTGTTAGGAAAGAAATTGAGTTGACAAGATAAGTGACTCCAAAACTTCACAGACCCTAAGATACCTACCCTCCATCTCGTTCTTGCATCGCCTTTAAGATTAAATGATATTTTGTTCTGTTTCAATGATGCATCCATGTCTTCCATAGCATCCTGTTCTAATGGAATTGACATGGATGGAACAACGTAAGCAAGATCGACTGACTCGTTCTTAGGCACGTCGAATGGATCAGCCCTTAATTGGGCAATCTTCAATCCATGGAAATTGAGAATGAAACTTACATCAGAGAAGCTTGCATGTGCCTTAGCGTTTTCATTTTCTGCCTTGATGTTGAGAGATATCTGGAGATTCACTTGTCCTGTCTGACTGTAATTTAGCTGGTCTAGATTAGCGTAGTTGACACTGATATAAGGGACTCTCGGTCTGATAATCATGTAGCCTGCGAACACGACGAGCCCCGTGATTATCACTGCGATAGCGATGATCGTGCAGATTATGGCAGCACACCAGACCAGAGGATGGGTGCGTCGTTCTGGTCCGAGAATTAGCTTTGGCATTGGACACTGATTGTCTAGGGCCTGCTGCTAAAGATAACATTCGGATGATTTTGTTTTCGGTTTTCCAACATAGTGTTGGGTGTTATGAAGTTAGATATCTGGATGTTGGCAGGGGAAAGAACTCTCTTAGGTACTATGTTCTATATAGTTAAGGAGGTTTTGGTATCTTCTTTCCCTTGAATGAAAGGTAGTATATTCTTTTCCAGTAAAGTTGTCTGTCTAATGTTTATTAGAACTTCACTCACTTTTACACTTTGTAAAGAAAATACCAAACTTGAACAATGAAAACAGTCTTTCCTTCTGTTTTATGTCTAGTACTAGGATTTGATTGTCGGTTAAAAAGTTACTATTATTAGATCTTGTAATTTGAAATCCTCTGGTTAGTTAATTTCTTTACAGTTATAGACACTTTTTTGAGTTTTTCACTCTGCTTCTTTGAGTCTTTTTCATTACATCGGAAATGGAAAAATTGATTTCATAGTGGGTATGTTGGGTTGAAAATGGTCTCTATGATAAAGAAGCACATAATTACTTTACTTATTTGTTGAAACAAGTAAACAACAAAGTACCTTGTCATGTATGTTCATGGTGCCTAGGAAAACTCACAACAAATCAGTATTGGGTGTGGCAACACTGATTAGACATGTTTTGGTTTAAGTAAATTACTTCAGTTCATATCTGCAGTTCTGAAACAACAATTTTAGAAAATGTCCTTTGGTGGGTGGACTAAGAACCAAATGGATAGCATTTGCACTAATGATTATCCAACAGCATCCGTACTCAACTGAGAATATATGACTTCGTCTACTTCCTCCTGAATTAAACTGTAAAACTTCCAGTTGTAAGTAGACTCTAATTATCATTCATGCGTAGAAAAAATAAAAGAATAACTGATGGAACTACATTCTTGTTCCCCCCAGTTAACTATTGTACAGTATGTAACCTGGTCAGTTTGTTATTTGCTTCTGTCATCTATGTTTGGGCCTTCTTTTTCTTCTTAATACGTCCCTTTAAATCCACAAGCTTGATCCGACATGACTGTTTGTGTACCTTAACAGGGATCTTGACAGAGTTGAAGTTCCAATATTTGATATAATGGAGCAAGCTTTGTGACACTGATGGATCCCAAAGCCTTTGTGAGGTTGTCAATTGGGTCACTGGGTTTGAGAGATCCCATAGCGGCTTCAAGGTCTTCAAAAACAGAAATTGATGCTCCCTCTTCCTCATGGATGTGTGAGATCCGTCTCCGAGGCTTTCCAGTTCAAACTACATCAATCCCCTTTATAACCTCACCAGAATCTGCTACTCCAGACCCACAAAATATTGCCAGTTGCTTCTATCTCGAAGAATCTAATTTGAAAGCATTATTAGCTCCTAGGCGTTTCCATACTTCTATGGCGTATTTGGATGTCTCTGTTTTCAAATCTAGGCAGGGGTTCCATTGCGGCATTAGTAGTAAGAAGCAGCAGATTGGGACATTTAAATTGAAGGTGAGCCGTGAGTGGGGAGAAGGGAAACCAGTGTTGCTTCATAGTGGGTGGGTTGACATTAGCAAGAACAAGCAAGAGAGCGCCAAATTGGCAGTAGAACTGCATCTTATTGTGAAGCTTGATCCTGATCCTAGATATGTTTTCCAGTTCGAAGATGAGACCACTCTGAGTCCCCAGATAGTTCAGCTTCAAGGTAGCATCAAACAGCCTATTTTTAGTTGCAAGTTCAGTCGTGATAGGCGGTAAGAACCATGCATTTTTTTTTGTTGCTTCACTTCTCTGTTGATCTGTACTATGACTAGACCCAGAACATATTAGATGGTCTGCTCTATGCTAATGAGGAAAGTGAAAAGTAGTTTGCATAATGACCAACTACAGTCAACTCCATGCAGGCATGCACACAGATGCACACTTAGCAAGACTAAGATATGGTTACGACACAGAGTCTGGCTTACCTTTTTATAAGCCAGCCAATCATTATCACCAATATTCTGTATGATAGATTTTACATGGATGTTTTTTCTTCCGTTTGTTTTGGTTTTTAACTTATCTGGTGTTTGCTTACACAACAGGGCACCTCTGCTTGACCCTGTAAACAATTACTGGAAAAGCTCCAGTGGTGGGAGTGATCAAGAGATTGAAAGAAGGGAGAGGAAGGGGTGGAAGGTGATGATCCATGACCTCTCTGGTTCGGCAGTTGCTGCCGCTTTCATGACCACTCCCTTTGTGCCATCAACAGGTTGTGATCGTGTTGCACGCTCCAATCCAGGTGCTTGGTTAATTGTTCGCCCCGATGCCTGTGGGCCTGAGAGCTGGCAACCCTGGGGCAAGCTCGAGGCATGGCGTGAACGTGGCTTGAGAGACTCAATATGCTGCCGATTTCACCTTCTACCAGAGGGAGGACAAGATGGTGGACTCCTAGTCTCCGAGATGTTGATTAGTGCTGACAAGGGTGGGGAATTCTTTATTGACACGGACAGGCAGACCCTGGCAGCCACTCCGTTGCCAAGCCCACAAAGCAGTGGAGACTTCGCATCAGTTGGGCCAGTAGTGGGGGGATTTGTGATGAATTGTAGGGTGCAGGGTGAAGGGAAGCACAGTAAGCCATTGGTGCAACTGGCTATGCGGCACGTGACATGTGTGGAGGATGCTGCCATATTCATGGCACTTGCTGCAGCGGTTGATCTCAGTATAGAGGCTTGCAGGCCGTTCAGTAGGAAGTCTAGGTGGGGTACCAATCGCCATTCTTTTTAAAAATGCAAAAAGGGAGAAAGAAAACACAGAAGACCACAAAAGCTAGGAGGCACCTGGGTAGTAAGCGGGTTTTCAATGATTTGTGGGGATGGATGATGAGTGCTGCAGTTCATTCAACCATGAGGATCATTTTTCCTCGAAGAGGTGGTGTTATTTACTGTTAAGAAATTCACAACATTTTATATAGGTGCTGGTGTGAGTGTTTTGCTTATTTTCTTCTCTCTGTTCCTTTTGGTAGGGTTAGTTGATTATTTCTCATCAACTATAAATGTACAAAGCCGCTCAAGTTAATTCAGCCAGTTTCTTCTTTAGTCTATCTCCCTATATATAACAAGCGAGGTGTGCTTTACAGCCCATCCGATCCCGAATGAAAACGGGGCCTTTCGAAGGAACCGTTTTTTTTGGGCACTACTCAAAAATGGAGTTGACTACTAAGTGATAGGAACATCTACCCCACACTCTTAAGGGGTGCCCTAAAGATTAGAGAAGACTAGTCTGCCCTCACCCTAATTAAGATTATAACTAATCCTAATAACCCACTAATTTAAACACTACCCACTAATCTAACTCACTAAATAAAAATCTAAACAAACCCAACTGATTAATTTCAGTTTCCCTTCCTATTCTTTCCCTCTTCTTCTTCTTCTTCTTCTTCTTCTTTTCCTCTTCTTCGTAGACATCGACGTTAATCGTCGATTCGAAAAAAATTCATCGTCGATTAATCAATCGTTTATAAACAATGCGTTCCAAGCAAACTCCAAGAATTCCAGGATTGAGTCCGGGACTCGCACATATAGCGAATCTCCCAAATCAATTTCAAATAGGTAAACAAGTTGAAGCAAAGTTGAGAGACCAAATCAAGCATCCAACAAGAACCAAGAAGTCTGATTCGAGTAAAATGCAAATTCGCGGGTAATCTCCTTCATACCCATTCCTTTTAATTCGTTTTTTGTTGAAGAAATCGATTAGAAATCATCAAAACTCATTGAAAATGGTAGTTATAGTAAACATTTCGGCTAGGAGATTTTTGGTCAAACCCTAGATTTGGTAACCGAACTTCTAGAAATAAGAACAGTTCGGTGAAGTATCCTAATATATGGTAACCGAACTACATAGTTCGGTGAGCTTGCAAAAAAACTTTCGTAACCGAACTCATTGTTTCAAAGGAAAAATTGAGTTCGGTTTTGTCGCTAATTTTTTTTGGTAACCGAACTTTGGTAATATGTAGTTCGGTTACCTCGCAATTTGTATCAGGTAACCGAACTTTAGTCTGGTAATAACCAAATAGTTGGTTCGGTTACCTCGCAGTTTATACCAGGTAACCGAACTTTTGTCTGTGTACTCCAAATGTTGTGTTAACTTCATTCTTTAGTTCTATTTTATTTGATAACACAATATTTTATTCTGTTTAGCTAATACTTTGGTTTTCGTTCATTAGGAACAAAGGAAAAAGATCTAATCCACACTTAAATGAGGATTTGAAAACTCCCACCCCTCATGGTAGAATACATTTAGATTTCCGAAACCGTGGTGCCAAAAATGCTAAACATGGAGGGGGGTTGTTACCGGAAGTCAACCAAGACAATGTTCATAATGTAATCCAAGATGTCAATGAAGAGGTGATGGATAATACAATTGATCATGCCGTTGAAGAAGAATAAGATGATGAAGAAGAGCAAGGAAATGAAGAGCAAGGCAATCAAGAGGATGAAGAGGAAGAGGCAGAACAACAAGGACAAGGCAAAGAAGGAGAAGAAGAGAAAGAGTCGGAAGAAGAAAGAGAGAAAGAGTCTGAAGACGAAGAAGGACAAGAGGAAGAGGAAGAAGAGGATGACTCTGAAGAAGAGGAAGAGGCTGAAGAACATGAAATTCGAGAAATTGTTCCTATTAAAGAGAAGAAGAAGCCGAAGCCGCCTGGTCCTAGATATTCACACATTCTTCCTGATAATTTGTGTTTGTCACCAGTGAGCCCAACTTATGGTACTCCAAAAGATGGAGGGGCAACATTGTTTGGCTACAAACACTCATGGGCTGCGAAGATCTATGCGACAAAGGTATTCTTAACTAACAAAACAAAATTTTTTTTTGGACATGTTTCGTCAAGTATTAATAGTGTGATGTTCTTTTCGTAGGATCATAATGATGCAATTCGTCTTATTCGTCGTCAAAAGGCGGCCAAATGGGATCTTTCTTTGGAGTGTGACGAGTTTCAAGCGAAGGTTAAAGAATGTGTGTTATGGAGAGCTATTGAGTACGCACATGTGGAATTTGACGCTGTTGCCGTATCCGCATTTCTCGAGAGACATTATCCCAAGACATATACAATGCATCTTCCATTTGGCGAGATGGGAATTACTCCCGATGATTGCATGAGAATCACCGGCCTACCTGTGTGTTAGAGCACTGCTCGGTCGAACCCGCAAGCGTTGCTATGTCAAGTTTAGTTTCCAAACCTATAAATCTTGATTTCTAGTCTACTTATAGCTAAGTCTCGGACTAGGATAGAAAGTGTAGTTGAGCTCTAGACTCCACGGCGTTCATCATACAAAGATGAAGAACTACTCAAGGAACTGGTGGAACTTCATCGACTAAAAGGTATGTGGAGACTTGAACTTATCTATCACTCAAAAGTCTATCTACTCTATCTCCTATCTTGAGACAAAAGTCGTATTGCTATATAGACTTCGATTATACACATTTGCTATTTCGAGCCGAGTTTATCTCGCTTATCTATTTCTTGAAATATGTGTTGGTAAGCTTTCGCTTTGGCCAAGTTCATCTTTACAAGTGACGAAAGTCATGTGATTATTTCAATATCTTGAAAATCGCTTTGATGAAAAATAGTGTGTGAATAACCTCTATTTAACATCCTCTAAGAATGTTTCAATGATTGAAATGAGAGTTTAGAATATATAACCATGAATGGACATAAACATTGTATGTGAACTCATACGTGTGTAAGTCCAAAATCCTTGAACCAAAGTATGCGTACTTTGCTGCTCAGGATAACCGGAACTAAGGGTGTCAATGGATGTCCGAAAACTCTCGTATTCGTTCGGATTCGCATTCGAAATATAAAATATTATTCGAAAATAGTTTTCGGATTCGGATATCCGGATATTTTTATCTGAAAATGTAACTAATCGGATACGAATTCGGATATGGAGGTATCCGCATCCGAAATATCTGTATCCGAAATTTACGTATGAATATATATATTTTTTATACATATGAAAGTGTAGATCGTATCTATTTTTTTTATTTTCCTTTATATTTCGACATTTTGTTAAATTTTATTAAAAAAGATAAATAAATATTTTTTTTCTAATTAATTTTTATTATGTAAACATTAATCTTGTGCAAAAATAAAAATATTTTATTATTATTTTTCTTATGATTTAGGATCGGATAATTATCCGATATCCGAATAGAAATTCGGATACGAATTCGAATTGAAAATCACTATATCCATTCGGATTCGGATAGTATATGGTATTTTTGGATTCGGATTCGGATGCAGATAGTGCCCTATCCGCATTCGTATGCATCCGTTTACACCCTTAACCGGAACTAAAGTCCGCGTACCTGTCCGCGTACTGCTGGAAGTTCACGTCTCATGAATTTCTGCTGGAGTTTGTGAACTGAAAACAAACTCATCCGGGTACTTAAGTATGCGTACCGGTATGCGTACTTGAGTGGGTTATTTTCTAAAAACGGTTTATTCGTGAACTTAAACTTATATAAACTAAGGAATGCATATTTGCAAACCGTGGCTATAAAGTTCATGAATCGATTCGAGTGAATCAAAATCGTTTTTGCTTCGATTGTGTCTTGTATACTTCTATGATATCTAAGCAATTGAACAACTCTCTAACTAGTTCTTTTGAGTCATTTGAACTAGTTATGGTGAAGATGAATATGGTTGATATGAAACTGCTCATATGGCTAACCATTTGGTTAACTACTGTTGAACCAACTAGGTGTACACGTTTAGGTATGGTTACATAAACTTAAATGAACGTGCATTTCATTTGTGTTTAACAAGCTAAGTTCGATCTAACGATTGAAAGATATTAGCTTGAATCTAATCAGGTTTTTATCTAACGGTGAATATTGAATTCTTTGTTACCAAGGCAACTTAGATTGCAAGCCCTGGTTTGGAGACTATATAAAGGAGAACTCTAGCAATTGGGAAACCTAATCCCCACACCTCCTGTGTGATACTAGTTGTATAAGCTAGAGTAGATTCTCCTTTAACCTTAGGTTTCTACTGAGACCCTGTAAGTTAACGACTTGAAGACTTCATTGGGATTGTGAAGCCAGACCCAAATATTTTCTCTATAGTTGCATGATCTGATCTTGCTGTTTCTATCGTGATTGAGTGCAATCGTAAGATTGGCTTGAGATTAATTTCTCCGATAGGCAAGATAGAAAAGTACAAACATCTTCGTCTCATCGTTTTTTATTCCGCAATATCTTGTTTCGCTAGTCGATTAAGATTATTGTGAGGTGATTAATAATTCTAGGCTGTTCTTCGGGAATATAAGTCCGGGTTATTGATTGGTTCCTGTTTACCTTGATTTATCAAAAGACGGAACAAAACTCGTAGGTATTTCTGTGGGAGACAGATTTATCTATTCTTGTAGACTTTTCTGTGTGATACAGATTTGTTTATTAAAGTCTTCGACTTTGGGTCGTAGCAAC